>WNWK01012874.1:22500-57674 GCA_009830355.1 Cherax destructor
CATGATCAACACCATATATCTCATATTTTAGTAAGATAAAATATTTAAGAAATAACTGGAAGTACAAAACTCAAGCACCCTGCCTCCCCACCCGGGGGGTCATTACAGCAGACGAAGCACTTACGAAGCTTAGGTTATTCTCCAGCTCCCGTACGACCCTTCCAGGTTTAGCATCTACCCATGATAATAATAATTAGGAGTAGCGATGTCTTAATATCTTACGTTTAAACATGACACATGTTACTATCACAACTAAGAAATATAATAGGTTAGCTAACAAGAGCCTACAAAACTAAGATATTCTAAGCCAATACTGATATTCCTATATCTAGACAGGAATATTGCTAAGTATAACAACCACTTAAGCTCCTGAATTCCTGGAAAGACAAAGAAACTCAAATTACATTTCCTGAATTTCAGGTGAGATAGTTGTATCATTTGCACAAAAAAAGCTAGAGGACAGGTTTATAAAGTGAAATTACCGTTCACAAGAGTGGAAGGCTTGACAGATAGTGCAAAATACTCCCATGAAAGTAGAGGTGCAAGTACACCAAGATAACTCATTAAGCATAAAGGGTCCCAGACTTATCAATGTCCTCATTTCAATCATGAGGTAAAATAACCATCAGTGTCCTAGCTGCCTTCAAGAGAGAACATGGCTAGCTCCTGATCAGCCGAGTTGTGGTGCTTACATTGGACTGCCTGTCTGATTCAAGTCGTCAACAGGAAGGCAGAGTCAGAGGGCAGCCAGCGGGGCTGATAATTCCAGGAAGCACCCTGAGGTAAACAGTAAGTAAATCTATGTCAGGACCACAGCAGCACTAGACTTTTCTCGGTCTGTAGATTAATAAAAGCTCATACGTAGCTTTCATGACTCACGAAATCGTAATAACACGACTGCAAACAAACCACGGTACGGGTGGGGTTTGAACCCACGGCGAGTGGGTGTCGGGAAGGGTCCTTAAGTGGAGTACAGGTGGTAAATGATAATCACTGAGACGGTAAACTGGTATATTGAGAACACGTAGTAGGAAGCCCAGCCTGCAGTCTTGTCCTGTCTGCCTGAGGGTACGTGTCTGGCTGACTACCCCTCACTGCCGGGCGTCTAGCAGGGTTTGAACTCTGCTGACCTGTCAGTATTTGAAGTCCATGGCATCACGGCTAACATATATTGAATTGCAGAGGTCTGATCAAAGCTCAGACCTCTGCAACACAATTGTCATCAAAGATTTGTTAAGTTACACCATGAATTAAGGAAAGATCCTGGACTTCACCTTACGAAACAGACAAAGCAAATGCGATAGTAATTATGAACAAGGTAGATTATAGTGGAAAAATGAACATGTTATTAAAAGACTTACGTGCCCTTTAAAACTCCAGGCACTCGGCCAGCTAGCTACAAGATTCATCCAACTAGGTATACTTATAGAACATAGGGAGTTTAGCATGAATCTTATTGTAGCGGTTCCTCATACATAGCTTTTAAAACTATCGTTGAAAGTAAAAAGATCACAGAACAAGACCCCATATGTCCAGAGTGGCTGATTCCAGCTTTACTTTAAAGACAAATCTAAGAACACTGATTGCATCAGTTAATAACTTTCATTATTACATTACGGTAACAACTGATTCTTTGCAAGTAGAAATGCTACAAAATTTGCAAATTTAACGAAATAGTCTGAAAAGAAGGAGAAACCCAAATGTATTCACCGGACACGTGGATGTACACACTGACTACGGACAGCGTAGGTGGATGTACACACTGACTACGGACAGCGTAGGTGGATGTACACACTGACTACGGACAGCGTAGGTGGATGTACACACTGACTACGGACAGCGTAGGTGGATGTAAACACTGACTACGGACAGCATAGGTGGATGTAAACACTGACTACGGACAGCATAGGTGGATGTAAACACTGACTACGGACAGCATAGGTGGACGGAAGGACTAACATACGGACGGAAGAAGACAAAAGAAACAGACATGAGACAGACAAGAGGAACACGATGAGAACAATGCGTCTAGTGGTAAGTTTCGGCTCAATGGGATCAAGACAATAACTGTTAGTGAGCGACTAATCCTTTTAGATTTATGTAACATACGGAAAAACACTGGAGGACCTGCTTTTAAAATTGAATACTGAATTAAATCTTACAAGTGCAAAAAACAACTATACAATATATTCACTATGAGATATAAAATAAGAAAACTTAAGTTTTTTTAACACTAACGCCATCTATCTCTGATGGATAACTTGAAAAAGTTCCTGTAAAGCACTTCTAATGAGTGGGTCTGCAGTGACTAGGCTGGTTTGCATGCAGCAAGCACATACAACCTGACTGATCAGGATGTTGAGGAGCTTAAGAGAGCGGGTCATGGGATCAATGATCTGCTGAATCAATTAGTAGTAAAGTGTGATGTAGCGTCACGACCCAGTGACACTGCCATCATTGTTACTTAACAAGCAGTTTAACACACCAAGCAAGCCATGGCCCCCACACTATAATTATCACATTATGCTCTGTGAGAGGCCATGAAAAAATTAACACGAGATTGAAGAGGTAACTAGAAAGCTACATGCAACAAGTGCCAGGTTGTGTTAGCTACACAAGCCTGCTGGTCTCTGACAGCAACAGCCTGGTTAACCAGGCAGTCGACAAGGACGTTTAGTTTCAGACCAGGCCTTCATGACTAGAAGTCTCAACACTGGTCGTATGTCACAGGCAATGAAGATCAAATGTGGACTGCAAATGATATTCAGAACCAAAAGCTCAAGATTCAGTAGAGTTTGCCGCCTGAGTGTCACCCACTTAACAAAACAATATATCTGATATGACTCAAGTATCTTCGTCCTAATTTATCTTAGAATTCGTAGTTCAGATTTCCCACTGCCCATATAGACTCAAACACCTAAATTATTGGGAACGCCTGAATCCTTGACACTATTGTCCAGTAGTTCAGTTGGTAGCGCACTCAGCTCACACAATGAGGTTCGTGTTTCGATCCCCGGTATGGGTGGAAACATTTGGACGTGTTTCCTTAAGACATTTGCTGTCCCTGTTCACCTAGCAGTAAATACTTACCTGGATGTTAGCCGACTAGAGTCGGGTCGCATCCAGGGGACAAAAATAACCTAAGTTGCCCGAAATGCTCTGGATAACCAGGTACTGTCTATATAGTATGTCACTGATGTCAGACAGGTCTGTAAGTTGTATAATGTAATTGTAGATATAAAGATTATCATTATCATTGTACTGTACTCCATAGAACAAAAATGTGTCATAATACATACCTTGAAAATTCTGGAGGAATTGGTTCCAAATGTGCAAAATGAAATTGGTCCACACAAAAATAGGAGGTTCGACAGTGCAACATAACCCCATTGAAAATCAAGGGTGCAACCACGTAAACCCTTCTCTCGTTTACAAAAAGAATTACCAACACACCTCAGCGGTATTCAATAGGGACTTGACGGGTTCTTCCAGAAAGTTCCTGACCTGCAATCAAGGGTGCTAGCAACACGCTTGACTGCGTGCTACTAGCAACAACAATCTGGCAAACAACCCTTGACTGTATTGCTAGTAACAATAATCTTGCAAACAACAAGGAGGTTCTATCTGATACCATCAATAAGCCTATCTCAATATTTTGTTCAAATGAAGCGCCACGGGTTTAGTGCTGTGTATCAATCTTAAGTTTCATGAAGTGAAAATTTCAAACTACTGTGAAAGTAACCAACTGTATAAAGAGGAACTGAATCTAAATCTGTACAAAGAAATCACTCCATATGAATTAAGAGGATTGGAAAAGGTATATTTCTATCATTTTTAGTTTCACTTAACATTCCTTGAAATTTGGTAGTTCTGTACAAAGCAATGTAAGTTTAATATAGCCTGTATTAAGAATCTTAACTAACATGATCTTGTGACATTTTAATACTGTAATACGATTTTAGCTTATGACAATAGATGAAAACTCATCCGAAACGTCAATAAATAAATTGGATATCATATGAAGATGGTATTGTTGAGAGCCTTGTTCTTGCTTCGTGTAGTATTATGCATTCATGCAAGGACGAGCATCAGTTAAGACTACAAAGGGATCTGGACTAGCTACAAGCCTGGTCCGGCAAATGGCTACTGCAGTTTAATTCCACCAAGTTATGAAGTTTGGGAAAGGACAAAGAAGACCACAGACGGAGTACAGGCTTAAAGGCCAAAGGCTGCAAACCTCATTTAAAGGAAAAGGATTTTGCGGTGAGTATCATACCGAGCACATCCCGTGAGGCGCACATCAACAAATAACTAATGCAGCATGACTCACGAAATCGTAATAACATGATTGCAAACTATACCACGGGTTCTAACCCCACCGGTGTTATGTTTTTTTTTTTTTAACTAATGCAACCGAAGAATAGCGTTTCGACATCCAAGTAAGGAGTCATTCACGACACTGAATAGTGAAGTATGCAGAACTAGTATGAAACTCACACGTCAAGAAATTAGGGAAAGTTCAAAAGTTTGCAACAAAACTAGTCCTTGAGCTAAGAGGAATGTCCTATAAGGAGAGGTTAAAGAACTCAACCTGATGACAGGAAGGGTAGAGGGAATATGATAACGACGTACAAAATACCGAGAGAAACAGCAGTAACAGCCTAGTCAATCAGGTCCTGATCCACCGGGAGGCCTGGTCATGGACCGGGACGCGGGGGCGGTGATCCCCTGAATGCCCTAGAGGTAGAACTGACACGATGAACAAGAGCAGAATGTTTCAGAGACAGGATACAGGAACATGAGGGAACAACTAGAAGTTGAAACTCAGAAGAGTCAGAGAGATATTAGGAAGTATTTTTTCAGCCTCAGGGTTGTCGGGAAATGGAACAATCTGGAGAGTTTAGAAGAGGCGGGATCCATACATATCTTTGATATATCTTTGATGAATTCTGAGAGTCTTTCTACTCCCAGAGCTCGGTCATGGGCCAGGCTGGTCTGGTGCTAGCCTGGTCAACCATGCTGTTGCTGCTGGAATCCCGCTGCCCCAGGTATAATAAGGCTTTTGAAGTCGGGAGTGGACCTAGTAGCGACCAGCAAAGAGGCGGGGCCAGGAGCTATGGATCGACCCCTGCAACCACATACAGGCGAGTACAGTCCTACTTACTCATGAGCACTAAAAAATTGTAAATCTATAAGCAGAGGGGAGTGCCAGAGGGGAGTGCCAGAGGGGAGTGCCAGAGGGGAGTGCCAGAGGAGAGTGCCAGAGGAGAGTCGCACTATCTGGATAGGGTCTAAAGAACCAACTGGATGAAGAATGGGAAATAAATTTTCATTCCCTTCAGGATGAAGTTGAGAGAATGTGCAATAAGGTAGAGGAGGAGGTTGTGTAGCAAGTGAAAGTGACTATTATGGCTAAATGAAGGACTAAAACTAGACGAAGTGAAAAGCTTAAAGCTATAAATAATGAAAGAGTGGGCAGATGGGGCAGCAGCAATGGAGGAAAAGCAGAGAATGGAATGAACATAGGAAATTCTCTATTGGAGATGCTCTCAGAAGACGGAAGCACAGATGATAAAAGCAGCATCAAGGGAAATGGTGCAGACAGACCGGGCAATCTGGAAGGAAAGGCAATTTGAGGAAGAAAGGCAGAGGTTACTGAAGATTTTTGGGCTCCAGGAGGCTGAAGAGAGAGTAAGGAAGCTGAGAGAAAAAACTTAAGATTGCATCTTTCACTGGGTACTTAGAATAGACCAGATGATTTTTTGGTAGGTATACTTTCGCAACAATGTCCAATTATGCTATCCTTCTGGACAAATTTAGCCATGAACAGGATCTTGAGACAGAAAGCAAGAATGAATGACATGTGATATTACCAGTTATAGAGGATCAGGACAGGATGGAAATAGAATGAGAACAGCTCAGGGAGTATGTAAAAAAAGAGAGGGAAGGAGGAGTTAAAACTGAGCCCCAAAGAACACCTCTAATCCCGCCCAATGTTCCTTTCCCAGTTGGCCCACCTCAAGACCCACCCGCCACTTTCCCTACACACACACTATCCCCTGTAGTAGGTTCGCCGGTCTTGTCCCGGCCCGGGTCTTTTCCAGATGCTGACCCGGCGAACACTATCTCCACACCCTTTTCTCTTATAACCACACCCTCCCCTCCCACCTCCTACCACCACCTTCCATCCTGACTCGTTTCCCTGTAATGATGCACATACCAACCCAAGCCCTACCTGCCCACCCCACTCTAAGCAGATGCTCATTAAATAAAAAGACTAGACCATAACAACCAGAGCATGGTAAAGGAAAGAAAACTATGGATGTCTTTTTGAACAAAAGTTTATACAATGGACAGCAGAAGTAAACCCAGACATTATAGCTATCAAAGGGACAAAACTACCGGAAATGATAACCGAGATACTGGATAATAAAAAAAAAAAACAGAGGAAACAGGGAAACGGAAGGAATGGCTCTGCCAGTTAGAAATTAATAGAGTTTTGAAGAGGTGAAAAAGGGCAAACAGAAATAAGCTAACCGATTACGTAGTGTTGTACAATCAAGACTGGGATACCCAAAGTGGCGGTAGCAGTGATTTAGAATTCACCATAAGAGACCAAGACAGGAATATGGAATGAACACTGCATGGGCTGGCACCTTAGCACAGAGGTTCTTAACCGGGGGTATGGGAACCAAATAATCGGGGGTATGGGAACCAAATAATCGGGGGTATGGGACTCGATCTTTGTACAACTTGAAAAAAAAAGTAGTTAGATTAAAATAAACTATCAGCTGTTCTGTTCCTAGCTATCCATATGTAAAGTAAAACCAAGCTATTGACATTTTTAAAGTTATTAATCATGGGTGATTTCAACCACAAAGAAACAGAAATGGGACCCACATGGAGGACCAAAGCAGGAGAGCTAGGACACTGAAGGAGAGAAGTACTTTTTATGTCATGTTAAGGAAATGACAAGAAAGGAGAACACAGCAAGACTAGATCTTTTATTTACTATAAATGCATCGGACATTGGTGAAATACAATACGAGAGCCGCATCTGCGCTAGCGACCATACGATACTCAACTTCGTGTTTCTTGTGGATCTAAATATTGAAGGTACAAAGGGAGTTGGAGGGAATGAGACTTCAGAAGTGGGAGTTGGAGGGAATGAGACTTCAGAAGTAGGAACTTTGAAGGATGAGAGAATTACTAAACGCAGTACAGTGAGTAAAGGAGCTTATCTAACACTTTCCTCATTCCTGCAATATACAAAAATTCAGGCTATTTTTTTTTTTTTGTAAAATTACCATTGTTTTATAAAGTCAGAAGGCGCTAGATAACAGTCAGCTCTGCACCAGCAGTACAATCACTCCCTTCCCACAAGCTTGACTATAATTAACCCGAAAATTTATGCCAACTTGGGAAAGTAACGTTAACGCAAATTTACGCCATAATTCTAGGACCTCCAAAATGGTGCCAACTGGCCTGATTAGGACTACATTAAAGAAAACAGGTCTGTGCCTTAGGTGTGCGCACCATAAAAAAAAAAAATTAATGTGTGCAGGGCATTGTAGGATCCAGTAAATACTACTATTATTTACATTTTTTTCTGTGTTCAGTGTTTACATTTGTTTAGTGTGACTGAAAAATAACTAAGTGAAATACAATACGAGAACTTACATACAGGTGTAAAATATATCCATAAATATTAGAAATAACTGAAAAAAATATCCTTTATAAAAATACTGGAGCAACTTGCTCCAGGAGACAAGCACTTATGCTGTCATAAAACAATCACAAACGTCACCTTCAAACCTTCGTATCTCCCTAAGTAATCACCCAATTTTTAAAATCAGGGAGAATTTTTGGTACGATAAAATAATTTTTATTTCAGAACTGCTGGGACTGAGAGCACATTTATTTAAAACCCTTCAGCAGTTTAAAGGTTAACCACGACTTATGTTAGTATCTGCTAATCTCAATAGTTCCGTGGATCATCGCCTCCGCGGCTACATCTCACATCTGGCCTTCTCAACTGGAAAGTAAATACTGTATTATACAAAAATAAAAGCTATTATGTACAAGAGTATATTAAGTATGAAGTTTGTAAGATTTGTCCGTCAACTTACATTTTTATGAGAAAGACCAGCAATCCTGCCAGTTTGCCTGTACATTACCTGTACACACTTCCAGGGTGTCAATGCCCCCACTGCCCGATCCCAGACTAGGCCTACTGGATGACGGCCTGATCAATCAGAATGAATGCACAACATGTAAAACAGACTTGTATTTCACACTGATATAAGAGGGCAGTAGTAACTCCCTGGATGACTGCTGTGTACCAAGATACTACTAAACTTGTTTATACATTAGTTCGATTCTGGCGAGATTAGCGATTACTCGGTTACCTTGTCCTTAGCACAACTAACAAGTACAGCCACCACAGGAGAGTAGGTAATACTTTACATTACTTGGTACTCAGTAGGTGTAATAACTGTTCCATCTGTTTCAGCCTTTGGTAATCATCGACCCCACCATACACCAAGCATAATAAATTGGAAAGGAAATATTATAGGAATAAAAACTAAGAGATAGGAGTGTAAAGGTAAATGCAGGATATAGTGAATGTCCTCCAGAATATATGGTTATAATCATAACCATAATTTTTAAAGGGGTGGACCGGTAAGCCAGCAGAAGGCTTCGGTCAAATGACCACAAGATCCAGATGCGGGTCATCATATGAGTAAGACCCGCGTCCTAATCGTCCTCCAACTTACTCATGGAGCGTGGAGAAACAAACACAAAGTCTAAGAAACAGTATGTCCCGTGTTGCCAGACTTAACCCGCCCATTAATGAGATTTTCTTGGAGATTAAATTAACGTAAATATGAATTCATTTAGGTTAACCTTATTTAATTAACACATTCTTGTAGTTTTTAAGATCGTACAAAATTCAACGAATCATAGTGTGCGATAACGCTCATTGTATTAGAAGGAGAGATTGATGTAAATGTAAGATTAATCTTGGTTGCGGGGGACTGTGTACACAAGCATGCCAGACGTCTCCACAAGACTACAACTCTTGCACCAGGCACACAGTCACGAGAAAACATCTGTTCTCAACGACGCTAAACTCATCAAAGAGAACCGGATTGTAAGGAAACGTGTAAAAACTACAGCTATTAAAATTTCAAACATCATGTAAAACAAGAGACCAAGTTTAAAAAGTGCATCACTCCTTGCTATAGTTAGATCCACAAGTTCCTGTTTCGGAAGAGGGAATGGGGCATTGCCATTGCTGCCCGGTCCCAGAAGGACCCAGGCCTCCCAGTTGAACTTATCAGTTAGAATAGATACTAGCAACACAGTTCAATATGGTCACAACAGCCCAGGTGATCACAGCTACAGTCAGATACTTTTAAATCTCCTCTTGAAGACAGCCACAGGCGAAATCACACATACACACTCAGTGGCCACTTTATTAGATACACCTGTACACCTGCTCGTTAATGAAAATATTTAATCAGCCAATTACATAGCAATACCTCAATGTCTAAAAGCATACAGACATGGTCAAGAGGTTGAGTTGTTCAAAACATCAGAATTGAGAAGAAATGTGATCTAAGTGACTTTGACCATGGAATGCTTGGTTGCAAACGGGATGATCATGCAACACAGTCTCTTAAGACTTTACAAAGAATTAAATAACACAAAACATCCAGTGAGCGGAAGTTCTGTAGGTGAAAGCGCCTTGATAATGAGAGGTAAGAGGAGAATGGCCAGACTGGTTCAAGCTGATAGGTAGGTGACAGTAACTCAAATAACCAGACATTACAGTGGTATGCAGAAGAGCATCTCTAAATGGACAACACGTCGAACCATGAAGTGTATGAGCTACAGCAGCAGAGGATTAAACCGGGTTCCACTCCTGTCAGCTAAGAACAGGCACCTGAGGCTGCAGTGGGCACTGTCTCAACAAAACTGGACAGTTGAAAATTGGAAAAACGTCTCCTGCTCTCAAAAATCACGATTTCTGCTGCAACATGCAGATTGTAGGTCAGAATCTGGCATAACCCTTAGGGATGTAGATGTAGTGGAACGGAAAATTATTAATTCGCAGCATGAATGTGTAGCCGACAAATCTGCATGAACTGCATGATATCATGTCAACATGGACCAGCATTTCTAAGTTATATTTTCAGACTCTTGTTGAATCCATGCCAAGAATTCACTCTGTTCTAGGGGCAAAGGGGAGCCTTATTCAACATTAGAAGGGTGTACCTAATAAAATGGCTGAGTGAATGACAGTGAACGATAATAGAACTCAACGTACTTTTGTCATCTGTCACATTCTCGTATCAAATAATTACCGTATTTTCCGGCATATTAGAAGCGCTCTCCCCCTCACAAAAAGTCTAGGACAACGAGCCTGCGCCTTATATGCTCAAGGTCAGGGTCAAGGGTAGGCTTTGGGTTACGCTTTAGTAATTGTTTACTAACGTTACAAGTGTTTGGAAACATCGTCTTATACATCTTATATGCTCGTGCGCCTTTTATGCCGGAAAATACGGTATACCGAAAGGAGACTGGTGTTATTTGTTATAATCAGAGGTTCTCCTGAGGCTGTAGCTGCAGTCTCCTAGTGCCATACATGTCCGCTAGTCGGTGAATCAGATAGGATAAATTCAGCTATAATACATTACCTAAGATTTATGTAACATATCTTTATATTGCCATTCTGTTGCTTAGAATATAGTAGAATTATATTTTGATTAAACAAGCAAAATGAGTGAATATGTAATTCGTTGGAGGGAGGGGGGAAACTTAAAGTCTGCACCAAACGTAACACCCACTACCATATCATGAATTTTCAAAATGGCAAGCTTGTCATCGTGGCAACTGATGTATGCAGCATGCAATGTTTTGAATGGACTTGCATCACTACCAGCACTATTGCTCAAAACCAGCGAACCAGCTCTGCTTTCCAGCCTGACCTGACCCACAATTTAAACTGTTTACTATTTTCTGCAATGTGCTGAAGAAGCAAATGATTGGCGAAACGTCGCATTAATATATGTGTTTCAGTTATTGCGCGCGTGCGCGTGCGTGCGTGCGTGAGAAAGAGAAGGAAAACGAGAGAGAGAAATATCAATCTATCAATAAATAACAAAAAAGGCACAATACCGTAACTGGAACAATACACACACAACCCGCACATATAAAGGAGAGGAGCTTACGACGACGTTTCGGTCCGACTTGGTCCATTTACACAGTCACTGTGCGGGTTGTGTGTGTATCAATCTATCACACCAATATACAACTATGATTATATCGGTTATATTCTTCGTCAGAGAGTATAATCAGAAATATGTAATTCCCCTTGCATACTTATTTTCAGCCCCTTAACTAAAACATGGTGGAGTAATATTACAGGAGTTGCCACATGTCTCCATCAATCCTAATTCGTCTAATTTTCCCTGTGGCCAACTGGACCTGTCCACTTAGCAGTAAACAGGTGCCTCAGTGTTAGTTCACTGTTATGGGTAGCATATTGGGGCGGTGATAATATACCTTAGACAGGGACAGGATTGGAATCTAGGTAAGGGATGTCAACAGATTTCAGCGTTTAAATTTAAAAACTGAAGAACATAAATAATAATAATAATAATAATAATAATAATAATAATAATAAATATATAATCTGCCCAATACTGCCAAAGTCTGACTTGAGTGGACTGTGATTCTACTACTGCTTCCTTTGTAAGCAGAGAGCAGTGATTATTTAATACTAATATCACTTAGAAAGTCCTTTCCTCATAACATTAAATTGATCAATCTATCACTGTGCTAAAAGTGATGCTCAGTTGTCAAAATGAGTACGACAGTAAGGAACCTAACCTAATTTAACAAGGCTCCCATTGCTAAAGACTCACTCCACAAGTTAACTTGATTCACAGATTATGCAGTGACGACAAAACTTAATTTCAAAATAGCTTTAGTACAATCAACAAACCTTTGGTATACCTTTGATGAGTTCCGAGAGTTTTTCTACTCCCTACGGGCCTATGAAGAAATAAAAAGGCAACAGCAAAAACTATACCAAGTACCAATTCACCGCCACTCATGTATGCAACTTGCATACATGCATGCAGCTGACGGATAGTGTGGTATATCCCATACTATGAGTATCATGAATAATACAACACATACACACCTTTATTAAAATGCACCAAAGTGGTTAGGCCACTTACCTTTATTATCCCTCCTCCCCCTTTTCCACATTCCATCCCAACCATTCGTTCTTCCTCCCTCAACTTACAAAACCTGTGGTTAAAATTACTTCTATGGGATTACGAGCCAGGTTCATGTGGTGCTTGCCTGGTCAACCAGGCTGTTGCTGCTAGTGGCCCGTTGACCCACATATCCATCACAGTCTGGTTGATCACTAAATCCAACAAACACATTTGTGATCAAGTACAACAAACACCTTTGTAATCAGTAAATCCAACACACACCTTTGTGACCTCAATACTTCCTTCCTCGAGATGCCACCCAGAACAGCCTGTTAACACCAAGGTGCTTAGAGTAAATAGGTAGCTATTTAAGTACCTGAGTACCTTCACTTGATCATATGATTTTAAGTTTAAACTTCATATTACATCTTCTGAGAATTTGCAAAAATTTAAGATTATTAACCATGTTTGATTCAAAATTTTAATGATTCCACAGATCGTCGCCCGCGGCCTTGTCTCCCATCAAGTCGCCTAAATTGGAAAGGAAACATTACATGGATAAATGTAAAAGATTTATTTGCCATCTCGCATGTTTGCGAGATGGCAAACAATCATCCTCCACCTCCTTGTTGTTAACGTGTTCCAACAGATGACATCGAAATGCAGTGATTCGAGGGCGCTTCTACCCCTGCAGCTCGGCCTGAGGCCAGGCTTACCTGCTGACCAGACTGTGCTAACGGCGGCCCGAAAGAAAACATACCCATCACAACTTGGCTGATCTGTCACTTGTAGATGAAAGGTGCGCAGCTTCTTGGAAACCATCTACGTGCAGGTAGTATTTCTGATATCTGTTGGTAACGTGTTCAGTGTTGTACCACGGATGTTGACAATGTTCTCTAATTGTACCTATGCCCCTATGGTCACCAGTGAAATTATTCCACACTTTCTACCATATCTTTCACTGCAGTAAGTAGTTACAGCAGTCTGTGGGACCAGGCCCACAAGTATCTCCCATGTACATATTATCAGACATCTTTCTCTTCTCGGCTTGAGGGAGAACAATACAAGTGTTGTGAGGCAGTATTCGTCATTTGTATATTTTCCAGCTCTGTTATTTCTCCTGCCTTGAAAGGCTGTGATAGTAAAGAACAATATTAAAGTCATGAGAGCACAAGTGATTTGAAAAGTAGCATCATTGCCTAGTTACACACTGACAGCCAGAGCCCAACCTGACAATAGCTCATACCCTTGAAGATGAATGATGAATTTGTACCCACAGGCAAATCTTCAAGAAGATATAAACCAAGTTTTCCAATGGGCAACGGAGAACAATATGATGTTCAATGAAGACAAATTCTAACTACTCTGTTATGGAAAACTGGAGGAAATAATAGCTAGGACTGAGTATACTACAAACTTTAATCGCACAATAGAGCGGAAAAGTAATGTGATGGACCTGGGAGTGGTAATGTCCGAAGATCTCACCTTCAAGGATCACAACAGTGCCACTATCACATCTGCGAGGAAACTGATAGGATGGATAAGGAGAACGTTCCAAACAAGAGATGCTAAGCCAATGATGATCCTTTTTAAATCACTTTCTCTCTAGGCTGGAATACTGCTGTACATTAACATCTCCGTTCAAAGCAGGTGAAATCGCAGATCTAGAGAATTTTCCACAGAACCTTTACTGCACGTATAAGTTCCATCAAACATCTTAAATACTGGGAACACCTGGAAGCACTTGACTTGTACTCACTGGAGCCCAGGCGAGATATATATATCATAATCTACACTTGGAAGATTCTGGAGGGACTGGTCCCTAATCTGCACACAGAAATCACTCCCTACGAAAGCAAAAGACTTGTAAGGCGATGCAAAATACCCCCAATGAAAAGTAGGGGCGCCACTGGTACACTAAGAGAAAACACAACTTTTTACACTTGGCCCAAACACAACATTAAACCATTCGCTGAAATATTCTCTGGTTACCCAAGCCTTTCTGTTTGACCTTCACATCACAGGTAACTGAGTTTTCTGCACGTTATGTTTTTTAAAGGTCCTCGGGTTTTCAGAGTGGTAGATCAGTAGAGGCTTCAGTTTGCAATCCCCACTTGCATTGGCACAGAACAAGAGTGTTAACCTATCCTTCACTGGCTTGTGTCCTGGTAATGCCCATACAAGTTCTAGCACGCGAGTCGTATTCCAAACAAAGGTCGTATACCAAGCAAAAATTTTTGCGTCCAAACAGGACGTATACCAAGTTGGACTTATTCCAAAGCGGACGTATACCGAGGTAACACTGTATGTATGTATGTGTGTGATATATATATATATATATATATATATATATATATATATATATATATATATATATATATAATGAAAAGATAAGTCAGAGACGAAAATCTTCAGATCAAGTACTTTCACACGTCTCCGTGCGTCATCAGGAGCTATGCAATGTTGCAAGAGTAGCAACAGAAGAATTGAGGGAAAATTTTCTTGGAGTCTCCGTAGCAACACTAGCCAGCTTCTCTCACAATAGAGAAATGTTTATCGTTCAGTGACCTCACAATGATGCACAGGTCAGGCTGAGCTAAGATTTACGCAAGTCCTTAACTTTGATAACCTTTAATACAAAATCTGATGATGTTTGGAGATGACAGAACTTTAAAACACAAAAATATTTATCTTTTTCTGAAACTCTCCAATGGTGGCACTACCCTTTCACTACCTGATGATAGTTCTAGGGGTTATCACCACCTGCCGCCCGTTCTGGAACCAGGCCTAGCCTCACCACTCAAGCTATTGATGCTAGCAGCATGCAGTCCAAAGCAAGCACCACAGTATTGCTTATAAGGAGCTGTCTGGAGGAATCCCTCAAGTTCCTTCCTGAAAACAAAAAATGCATAGAGGCAGTATGGATAACCTACCTGATACTAGTTTATAAACTAATTAAACTACGTATTTCGCTTCAACCTGAGACACTCTACTGCAAACAAATATCTAATTAAACCAAATATCAAATTCATATCTCGTAGATATGATAAAGTCTTGACAAGCTAAACTCCTTTGTTTTATTACGCATCAGTTAACCCATTTAACTGGCTGTCAGAGAGAATGTGTGTGTGAGAGAGAGAGAAAAAAGAGAGAGAGAGAGAGAGAGGGAGGGAAGGAGAGAGAGAGAGAGAGAGAGGGAGGGAAGGAGAGAGAGAGAGAGGGAGGGAAGGAGAGAGGGAGGGAGGGAGGGAAGGAGAGAGAGGGAGGGAGGGAGGGAGGAGGAAGGAGAGAGGGAGGGAGGGAAGAGAGAGGGAGGAAGGAGAGAGGAGGGGAGAGGGAGGAGGGAGGAGGGAAGGAGAGGGAGGAGGGAAGGGAGAGGAGGAAGGAGAGAGGGAGGGAAGGAAGAGAGGGAGGGAGGGAAGAAGAGAGGAGGGAGGGAGGGAGAGGAGAGAGGGAGGGAGGGAAGGAGAGAGGGAGGGAGGGAAGGAGAGAGGGAGGGAGGGAAGGAGAGAGGGAGGGAGGGAAGGAGAGAGGAGGGAGGGAAGGAGAGGAGGGAGGGAGGGAAGGAGAGAGGAGGGAGGGAAGGAGAGAGGGAAGGAGAGAGGGAAGGAGGAGGAGGAGGGAGGGAAGGAGGAGGAGGGAAGGAGAGGAGGGAAGGAGGGAGGGAAGGAGAGGAGGGAAGGAGAGAGGGAGGAGGAGAGAGGGAGAGGAGGGAGGAGAAGGGAGGGAGGAGGGAGGGAAGGAGAGAGGGAAGGGAAGGAGAGAGGGAGGGAAGGGAGGGAGGGAGAGAGGGAGGGAGGAGAGGAGGGAGGAGGGAAGGAGAGAGGAGGGAGGGAAGGAGAGGGAGGGTAAGAGAGGAGGGAGGAGGAGAGAGGGAGGAGGAAGGAGAGAGGAGGGAGGAAGGAGAAGGGAGGGAGGTAGAGAGGAGGAGGAAGGAGAAGGAGGGAGGGAGGAAGGAGAGAGGGAGGGAGGTAAGGAGAGAGGGAGGGAGGTAAGGAGAGAGGGAGGGAGGTAAGGAGAGAGGGAGGGAGGTAAGGAGAGAGGGAGGGAGGTAAGGAGAGAGGGAGGAGGAGTAAGGGAGAGAGGGAGGGAGGTAAGGAGAGAGGGGAGGGAGGGTAAGGAGAGAGGGAGGGAGGTAAGGAGAGAGGGAGGGAGGTAAGGAGAGAGGGAGGGAGGTAAGAGAGAGGGAGGGAGGTAAGGAGAGAGGAGGGAGGTAAGGAGAGAGGGAGGGAGGTAAGGAGAGAGGGAGGGAGGTAAGGAGAGAGGGAGGGAGGTAAGGAGAGAGGGAGGGAGGTAAGGAGAGAGGGAGGGAGGTAAGGAGAGAGGGAGGGAGGTAAGGAGAGAGGGAGGGAGGTAAGGAGAGAGGGAGGGAGGTAAGGAGAGAGGGAGGGAGGTAAGGAGAGAGGGAGGGAGGTAAGGAGAGAGGGAGGGAGGTAAGGAGAGAGGGAGGGAGGTAAGGAGAGAGGGGGGGAGGTAAGGAGAGAGGGAGGGAGGTAAGGAGAGGTAGGAGAGGGAGAGGTAAGGAGAGAGAGGGAGGGAAGGAGAGAGAGGAGGGAAGGGGAGGAGAGGGAGGGGAGGGAGGTGAAGGAGAGGGAGGGAGGGAAGGAGAGAGAGAGAGGGAGGAGGGAGGGAGGAAGGGAGAGGGAGGAAGGAGAAGGAGGGAGGGATTGAAGGGAGGGAGGGAGGAGAAGGAGAGGGGGAGGGAGGGAAGGAGAGGGAGGGAGGGAGGGAAGAAGAGAGGGAGGGAAGAAGAGAGGGAGAGGAAGAAGAGAGGGAGGGAGGGAAGAGAGGGAGGGAGGGAAAAGAGAGGGAGGGAAAAAGAGGGAGGGAGGGGAAGAAGAGAGGAGGGAGGGAAGAAGAGAGGAGGGAGGGAGAGGAAGAAGAGAGGGAGGGAGGGAAGAAGAGAGGGAGGGAGGGAAGAAGAGAGGAGGAGGGAAGAAGAGAGGGAGGGAGGGAAGAAGAGAGGGAGGGAGGAAGA
Organism: Cherax destructor; assembly: GCA_009830355.1. Classification (NCBI taxonomy): domain Eukaryota; kingdom Metazoa; phylum Arthropoda; class Malacostraca; order Decapoda; family Parastacidae; genus Cherax; species Cherax destructor. Next base: position 39,712 of record WNWK01012874.1, read on the forward strand.
AGAGAGGGAGGGAGGGAAGAAGAGAGGAGGGAGGGGAAGAGAGGAGGAGGGGGAGGGAGGGAAGGAGGGAGGGGGAGGGAGGGAAGGAGGAGGGAGGGAATGAGGGAGGGAGGGAGGGAGGGAGGGAGGGAGGGAGGGAGGGAGGGAAGGAGAGGGAGGGAGGGAGGGAGGGAGGGACGGAAGGAGAGAGGGAGGGAGGGAGGGATTTAGGGAAGGAGAGAGGGAGGGGCGAGTGGGGGGATGTGTTTTATACCCAGAATTAGTCAATTGAGCTCAGGCTGTAATAAAAATTAACCTTGTGCTCTGACGGACATACAGACGCATTTCTGTAAATTAAAGTGGTGTGTTGTGTTTTATTTTACACCAGACTACCTTGGCGACCTGAAATGTTCTTGATGGAGTGAGTAACATGAAGCACATTACCTCTGCTCCACTTGTCTTGGCTTAAACTAGCTAGGATTTACTTGGTGGCGCTTGGCATAAGTCACGTGTTTGCCTCGCAATATTTAGCGAATGTGTTGCAAATGTGAATTTCTACTTTCTCTATAGGTATGTCAATTTAATAAAATATTTAAAAAAAAAATTTTTGTCTTGCTCTGAAGATATATTGAACAGAAGAAATGGGACTCGAACCTTGGTCCTTGCATGTAGCAGGTCCTACACTGTACCACTGAACCAGTAAAACTAACTTGGCTTTACCAGCATTACCAACAATGACTCTCCTGTCTCTTCCCACAGCTCCAGGTTTCATGGCTCAGTGGTACAGTGTTGAGTCTGTTACATTCAAGAACAACGGTTCCAGTCTCCGTCCATTCTTCTGTTAATTCACTGACAAGTGCGACCATGGTGTAATATTCTACAAAATGTATGAAAAAGAAATAACTGGAAATGTGGCCTGATGGATATTTAATTTTCTAACGAATAGAAACCAAAGTGTAACCGTAATTTTTTTGAAATCGGAGGATGCCACAGAGAAAATCTCTGTTCCCCAGGCACAGTACTTAACCTGTTATCTTTCTCATATCAGACACAGGCAGAGACATAAATCGTAGCACCGTATCGTCCTTTGCTGACGATACTAGAATGTATACGAGAGCGGCATCCATTGAGGACACAGAATACCTCCAAGCTGATATAAACAAAGTCTTCCGGTGTGCCACTAAAAACAATATGATATTCACTGAAGATAAGTTTCAGCTACTTGCTTATGGAAATATTGAGGAGATATAGACTTACCTGTGTAATGACCATGTGAGTGTGTCAAGAGCTTATTACCAGCCCTCCCACACACCTTACCTCCCCTTCAACCTCATCGCCTCTCCTCCCCTCCTTCAACCTCCCCACCTCTCCTTCAACCTCTCCACCTCTCCTTCAACCTCCCTACCTCTCCTTCATCCTCCTGACCTCCCAGAGAGAGGTCAGCAAGTATAATTGACCTAGACTTAAGTCTCTTCTTTCGTGCATAAAGGGATTTACAAACAAACCCTCGGCTGTCTTAAAGTAAAACAAACTCGAATCACTCAGTGGAGCGTAAGACTAATGTGAGAGACCTGGGAGTGATTATGTCAGAAATCTCACTTTTAAGGATCACAGTGTCACTCACAATTGTAAAGAAAATGAAAGATTGGATAATTAGAACCATCAGAACACAAGATACCAAGCCAATGATGATACTCTTCAGTCACTTGTTTTCTCTAGGCTGGAATACTACTGTACTCTAACAGCTCCGGTCAAAGCATTGAAAACTGTAAACCTGGAGAATGGCCAAAGAACCTTCATTACTCGCACAGATTCAGTCAAGCACCTAAATTACTGGAAAAGCCTATATAGTCCCTCGATTTGTATTCTATGGGACGTAGGCGAGGAAGATGCATAATCTACACCTGGTCCCAAATCTGTTCGCACAAATCATTCCCTGTGAAAGAGGCTCCAATGAATAGCAGGCGTGCAGTTAGTATACCAAGGGGAAAAGTTAATAAACTTAGAGACCAAGAAATTTCAATACCCTTCCTTCATACCTAAGGGGGATTACCAACAACCCTCACTGTCTTCAAGCGAGAACTTGATAAGTTCAAGCCAGTTCCTGATCAGCCTGGCTGTTGTGCGTACATTGGACTTCGTGCTGCTAGCACAAACAGCCTGACTGATCAAGCCATCCACCAAGCTCTGTTCCACAAGGCACAGTACTCGCCCCCATCCTGTTCCTTATCTTCATATCAGACAGACAGTGATCGTGTCATCATTTGCAGACGATACTAGGATCTGCATGAGACTGTCATCCATTGAGGACATTGTAAATCTCCAAGAAGATATAAACCAAGTTTTCCAATGGGCAACGAAGAACAATATGATGTTCAATGAAGACAAATTCCAACTACTCCATTATGGAAAACTGGAAGAAAGAATAGCTAGAACCGAGTATACTACAAACTCTAATCACACAATAGAACGGAAAAGTAATGCGAAGGACCTGGGAGTAATAATGTCAGGATCTCACCTTAAAGGATCACAACAGTGCCACTATCACATCTACAAGGAAAATGAGAGGATGAATAATGACAACGTTCAAAACAAGAGATGCCAAGCCAATGATCCTTTTTAAATCACTTGTTCTCTCTAGGCTGGAATACTGCTGTACATTAACATCCCCCATTCAAGGCAGGTGAAATCGCAGATCTAGAGAATGTACAGATAACCTTTACTGCACATTTAAGTTCAAACACCTTAACTACTGGAAACTCTTGGAAGCACTTAACTTGTACTCACTGGAAGGCAGGCGAGATACATCGTAATCTACACCTGGAAAATCCTAGAGGGACTGGTCCCTGATCTGCACAGAAATCACTCCCTATGAAAGCAAAAGACTTGGCAGGCGGTGCAACATACCCCTAATGACAAAGCAGGGGCGCCATTATTACACTAAGAGAAAACACACTAAGTGTCCGGGGCCGAAGACTTTTCAACAGCCTCCCACCAGCCATAATGGGAATTACCAATAGACCCCTGGTTGTCTTCAAGAGGGAGCTGGAGAGATACCTAAAGTCAATGCCGAATCAGCCGGGCTGTGGTTCGTACGTTGGACTACGTGTGGCCAGCAGTAACAGCCTGGTTGATCAGGCCCTGATCCATCAGGATGACTGGGAAGCCTGGTCTCATCGAAACACTCCAGGTAGATATCCACAGTTCCATTTTCACAATATTCCTATATAGCAGTATATGATTGTGAGAGAGTGAAGAATTCACCCATTATGCCATTGATTTTGTATTGATAAAGCCACTGGATGGCGAAAAGTCTACAAATAAAGATACCCAGATGCTACACACGTGTACAATTCTTCATCTAGTCAGTATTGTATACTATTCATATACAAGAAGCCACTTGTAACAGAGGATGAATATTTTTGTCACAATGATGAGTGTTGCCATTCACTTTCCCTTACCATTTTCTTGTGTAAAAATTTAAGACGTTAACAGCGCTGGTTAAGACGCGGGCAAGTGGTTACATCTTCCTCGAGTGTCCATTTCTCTCTCAAATTGCGACAGCAAGCTGTACCGACAAGCCCCAATAAATACACCTTGCCGGAAATCACAGTAATTACGGGGCCACAGGAGAAAGTTTCGAGAATCCCGGCAATCTGGTGCTTGATATGAAGTGTGGGGAATTACCTGGTGACCTGTGACCTGAGGGAGACCACAGGTTTCACTCTCACTCACTCCCTCAAGGCTGTCTGACTCACAAGCAGCTGCTGCCACGTGACTGTCTCAGCACTCCCCTTGTATACAATAACTCTCAACAATATATGTAGTTATGAAAAGGTTTTGAGTGTAACTTTTACAAAGGAAAAACAATTATCTTCGTAGAGTGGATGAAAAGGGAAAAACCTAGACTTCAGTGTCTGGCTGTCTGCGTAACTGGTCTGGCCTGGCCTGGCCTGAAGCGCCACAGCTAATTTTATGGATCATGAGCTAGGAACTGGCCACGAACAGTTCTCGTTCGCACTTCTCTAATTGACAGCACACGATCATATAAATCATTTCTTCAACCCTACATTAACCTTCACATCTTGAAGACAGAACAAAGTTGTACATGACCATAACATACAAGATACTTAAGATTATACGAGTTGCTAGAAATACAATACTAAGAGATACTAAGAGTGAGCCAGACACAGATGACAGCTAATGTCGCACATGAGCCAAAATAAAAGTTAAGAAGTACTTCAGTACACAAATAACCCCACACATAAGAGAAGGAACCTTATAAGAACATAAGATAGGAGGAACACTGCAGCAAGCCTGTTGACCCATGACTCACGAAATCGTAATAACACGATTGCAAACAAACCATACCACGGGCAGGAATAGAACCCGCGATCAGAGAGTCAAACTCCAGACCAACACGCTAGCCACTGGGCCAGCTGGTTACAAACAAGATTCGTCCAACTAGGTAAATTTATAAATTTATAGGAAGGTCAGCATAGGCACCACTGTGGCCACAAATGCGTCGGTCTGGAGTTTTATAACTCTGATCGCGGGTTCTATCCCCACCCGTGGTATGGTCTGTTGACCCATACTACTAGGAAGGGTCTTCACAATCCATCCCAATAACATAATATTTGCCCAACCCATTTTTCAATGCTACCCAATGCTATGTGTGGATTAACCTTCACATCTTGAAGACAGAACAAAGTTGTACATGACCATAACATACAAGATACTTAAGATTATACGAGTTGCTAGAATTGTGTATTGTTCCAGTCACTTTGTGCCTTTTGTTCTTCACTTCTTAAGTCTTAGGGTTACATGCAGTTTATTCCGGGATCACCCCCCCCCCCAAGCAGGCCTCCTGTTGATCACCTTATCAACCAGGCTGTTGGTGCTGCTACAGCCTGGCTAATCAGGAACTAACGTAAACTTACCTGGCTCATTCCTTGAAGACACCTAAGGGGTTACTTGTAGAATACCTGTATTCGATTTCGGGGGTCATCGGTCCAACGGCCAGCTCGCAGAGCTGGCCGTTGGATCGCTCAAACTGTTGATGCTAGCTGTATGCAGTTTAACGTATACTCCACAGCTCGGCTGGTCAGCAACTGAAAAACTTTCCAAATTTCCTCTTTAAGACAGCCGAGGGTTTGTTGGTAAATCCCTTTATACACGAAAGAAGAGACTTAAGTCTAGGTCAATTATACTTGCTGACCTCTCTCTGGGAGGTCAGGAGGATGAAGGATAGGGAGGTTGAAGGAGAGGTGGGGAGGTTGAAGGAGAGGTGGGGAGGTTGAAGGAGAGGTGGGGAGGTTGAAGGAGGGGAGGTAAGGTGTGTGGGAGGGCTGGTAATAAGCTCTGACACACTCGCATGGTCATTACACAGGTAAGTCATACCTGAGCCAGGCACACCTGGGCCTCCCCATCCCTGATCTTCTCCTGAAAATGCTCCTCAAAATACATTTTTGGTAATATAATTATTTTTCACTACTAATACACCTGGTCCCAAAAGTAACAGGCAAAGTAAAACCTAAAACCTCAGAACGAAAAGCGGTGTTAAATTATTGTTGTCGTATCTCTAAGGAAACTCTAAACTCGTATGGGTCATACAGCTGTACAGAAATAACGAGAAAATAAAAACGAGTTCAGAGTGCAAGATAAACTCAAATCACTCAATAGAGCGGAATCCAGTGTAAAATACTTGGGAGTAATAATGTCTGAGGATCTCACTTTCAAGAAGCAAACAATATTATCACAACCACAGAGAAAATTATAGTCTGGATTATGAGAACTTGACAACAAGAGTGGCCAAGACAATGATGATACTCTTCAGGTCCTCTCTTGACCAGAATATTGTTGTATACTAACGGCCCCCTTTTAAAGGCAAGCGAAATTGCAGAACTGGAGAATTCAGAAAACCTTCACTGCTCGTATAACCTCAGACACCTAAATTACTGGAAGCCCTTGACGTCCCTCCAACTGCACTCTTTAGAATGTAGGCGACAATGATGTATCGTAATCTACACCTGGAAGATTCTAGAGGGATTGGTACCTAACCAACATGCCGAAGTCACTCCTTACGAAAACACGAGGCTTGGTAGACGGTGAAAAATATCTACAATAGAAAACAGACACACAGACAGAACTCAGAGTAAGATATCAAGACTCTTCAACGTCCTTCCAGCGTGCATAAGGTAAATTGCCAACAAACCCCTAGCTGTCTTCAAGAGGAAATTGCCTAAATTCTTAAACTCGATTCCCGATCAACCCGTCTGTGTTGCATGTTAGACTGCGGGTGGCAGGCACCAACAGTTTGATGTATTAGGCCAGCAGCGAGGGAATGGGTCAGGTCTGAGAACAAATGGTGACATCCGGAAGTGACTACAGGTAACCCTTCACCAGCATCAAGACACCCTCCCTGAGGGACACTGTTCGGCACCATTCACTCTTATGTCTGCCATACAAATATAAATCTTAATGTTATATCCTTGGTCAACAATACCACAATTAGTTCATCTTCAAGGAAGGATTTGCCAAGTTCCTCAAGTTAGCTCCCGATCAGCTGAGCTGTGGTGCTTACATTGGACTGACTGCGGCCAGCGCCAATAGTTTAACTGATCAGTCTAGCAACCAGGAGGCCTGGTCTGGTACAGGGACTGAGTCAACTACAGGTAAGCAGGTGGCGTCCATAGCGGTTATAGCACAAGTACATGCTGATATATATACCAAGTGTTCCAGTGGGCCGCACTACACCAGGATATGCAACGACGAACAAATTTCAACAATTCCAGTATGGAAAAAAAACAAAAAAAACTCGAAAGTTTTAAACGGAATACCAAAAATCATACTCTACAATAAGATGGAAGAGATCTAGGAGTAATCATGAAAGAAGATTAAACGAATTTAAAACAGACTCCTACTACAGAAAGAGTAGGATGAAATGGCGCACTGCCAAATAAGAAGTCACAAACAAACTGAACCATAAGAGTTTAATAGGAGAACGTTTTTCTCTGTGTAGTTTTTCTCAAGACACGACTATTAAACTACATAGAAATGTTGCCCCAAGAGAAGCTTTTTCTGCAACATTTACCTATCTTCATGGCAATTATAGGCGGCTTAAATAGTACCTTTATAAAATACGTCAATTATGATTTTCTTAAACGTAATTTGTAAGACGGGAAAATCGCCTCCGAGACCCGGTCACAGCTGATAATGGTTGCTGAACTTGTACCAATGTCATCACTGCTTAGCAAATGCGCGCAATAGCTTAAACACACACGCTGAAGCGTGCCGAAAAACACAAACATACACACGTTATACTCATATAACATCAGAGTGAACAAAACCTTCATCCACCCCATGTGGCCTGGACATGAACACCAGCCAGCTGGCTCTCTCCCCCTCCATTCATTTATTCATCCACAGAACCTCCCACCATCATTCACCCACCAATCTGACTTGGCATCGATTCCCACTTCACTCATCTTACCTGTGACCGGCTTCTAGGGTTTAAATAAGTGGATTAGAAACGATGTAAAGGGTCTATGGGCAACTAGGTAGGTAAGCGGCCTGCAGAATTTCATGACTCACGAAATCGTAACACGATTATAAACCACGGAACGAGCGGGAATTGAACCCATGGCAACTTGCATTTGTGGTCACAGTGGGGCCCATGATAACTTCCCTATGATGTATAAATATACCTACTTAGATGAATCTTATTGGTTGGGTTGGCAAGGTTTGTCATGAAACAGGACAAGCGTTTCCTGACCCGCGTCTTAGTGACATGACCCGCCGCTGGAGCTTTTGGTCATCTTACCGAGGCCGTCCGCTGGCTTACCAGTCCACCCCTTTTAAAATTAGGGTTATAAGTCATTATGAATCTTATTGTAACCAGCTGATCGAGTGGCTTATGCACTGGCCTGGAGTTTTACAACTCACTTCAATCCCCGCTCGTTCCATGGTTAGCAGGATTTTAGCCGTCGTTCGTCGGCTAATTTTCATCTTTTTGTTCAAATCCATTCTATTTAAAAATAAGTTTTTCATACATTCTTCATGGAGCCTAGAGGAATAAATCTGTTATTTACACTGCCTCCATCCTTTACCCAGATAAAACAGTCAGAATAGGCAGCCATATAAGCTGCTCTGATACATCCCTATTATATCCCTAATGATTTTAGTGCAAAATCTTTCACGCTTATTAATAATTTTTACCATTACCCTCTTAAAGGCTAGTTCCTCTGGTCTTACAAGGTCTTGCGTTCTTGAAAGATAACTTTATCACCTGTGGTGCCAAGGCACTGAACTACCTTGTTCTGTGATATAGTGCCGGTGTGTTTATCCTTATCTCCACACACTCTTGCCACTCTCTCTCCTCGCTTCCATTTGCTGCAACAACCTGCCACATAAAAAATATGAATTGCGAAGTGGTGAAAGTAGTGATTAGTAGTTAGTGAAAGGAGATGGGGAGGGAGACGTGATGAGCGGTGGGATAGATTGTGGGGAAAGAAGCAGAGATTAAACTGAAGGGAGGGAGGGAAAGAAGAGCCAACCCAAGAACCTCTAATTCGTGTCGTGAACATCTGCCAGGAAAATACTTAATTTCAAACCATGGGGAAAAAAAAGTATAGATCCTACAGATTGTCTTCTCCACGTCTTCCCTACCTCACAATCTTTCTGTTCCTCTTCCCTACTTGCTCTTCCATTTCCTTTCATTGTCTCTAGAATGTAAAGTGAAATTCCTGATAACATATAGAATATATCTGAAGGCCTGGTCCCAAATCTGCACTCTGCCATACCAAAGTACTGGAGTGAAAGATTTAGGAGGAAGTGTAAAACAAACTTAGTGAAAATCAGATGATACCACAAGCTCAATTAGAAAGCACCATATCAACATCGGAGGCCCTAGATTCTTCAACTTTTTACCAGCAGACATCAGAAATATTGCCCAACGCAAATGCCTGAACAGCAAGGCTGTGGTAACAATGTGTAGCGCAAGAACTTTAGGATAAAAATTGAACTGGAAATAATAAAATGCAAAAAATTAGTAACAATGTAAAGATGTGTGTTCAGAACAATATAGTAAATGTCCATAATATCCCAAGCTGGTGTTAGCACCGTCTTAAAAAATAGCTAAGTCTTTTTTAGCAGTTTTTTTTCCAGTAATATCTTGCAGGAGCGTGAGCCACAACAGGTTTAGAGGTTTCTAAAGCAAATTATAGCTACTTGAAACATGTCTGGTGGCGACCCGCCAGGTAAATATATGCATAAGGTTGAGGTGAATTTTTTATATATTTTTTTTTTACAGTAAATTTACCACTTCACATAAGTTTCTGTGACTGTTGGCAGCGGTTACCTTTCGATGGTGGTGTTGTAGCTGCCTGCTACTGGTCTTGTTAGGGGCCCGGGAGGCCCCCCTGACAATTATCGCTGCCGCTCGATCAAACACTGTTGTCTGACTCAGAACCTACTTTCGGCCACGCTTGGGAAGGGGCAGTGTCAACTGTGCGTGGACCTGGAAATGGATCATCCAAAGGTTCCTCAGCTGCACAAGTGCAGTTGCTGTTGCTGATTTCAAGACCTTTGATATACCTTTGAAGAGTTTCGAGAGTTTACTCTTCGTCTGGTGCTTGCCTGGTCAACCAGGCTGTTGCTGCTGGAGGCCCCCTGCCCCACATATCCATCACAGCCTGGTTGATCTGGCACCTAGTGAAGATACTTGTCCAGTTTCCTCTTGAAGGCTTCTACACTGGTTCCAGCCGTGTTTCGGATATCTTCTGGTAAGATGTTGAATAGTCTGGGACCCCGGATGTTAATACAGTGCTCCCGTATTGACCGACTATATTCCAAATCTTCCTCCTTGCTTTCCTTCTGTCGGTGTTCTCAACGAAAGACATCACTTTCTGATGCCATTTCTAGAAGGACAATGTTGATATTAACCTCAAAATACCCCTTGAATTCACCTAAGTTTTTGGCTTGATTTTTTTTGCCATTTGAGAGGCATTTTTTCAGTGCCTGCGACGTAGTGAAGAGGTTCGAGTTTCTGTTCGATTCTTGCTGCTGAGGCAGCGGAACGCGAGCTCGCTTCTAAAACTCCTCCATCTTCTCGATAGTTTTCGCAGATGCTTCACACGTAGTCGTCTTCATCTTCCTGTGGAGGTAAAGTTTGGCGGTTGACGGAGAGCTTCAAATCCTTGATAGCTTCCTCAGACATCTCTATTAAGAACACCGTTGTTCTACATCTCTTAGATGCAGCGGTAGCAGCTATCCAGAAATATATGACATCATCATCGTTGGGATTCAAACATTTAAAAATAGACACTAACGGGTTGTAGGCAAAGCTAAGTTCTTGAGCAACCGTTAAATGTGATTTTTTTTTTTAAATATTTTGCATAAGGTGTTATCGAACAATTTGAGATTTTGAGTGTCAGAATAAAAAATACTACCCTAGTATGAGTACCCAAGTATAGATTACTAGCAAGATCTATAAAGGAAGGTGTTCCTCTACCACCAGCTCATCTGTCAACTTTCAACGTCCCTGACCTCCCAGAAACATCCTTCAGGTATCTTTCACATCAAAAGTAGACAACAACCATCCAGGACGGTAAACCATGGAACGGGTGGGGTTTGAACCCATGACAAGTCGCAAAACTCCAGGCCAGTGTGTAAGCCACTGGGCCAGCTGGCTACAATAAGATTCATCTAACTAGGTATATTTCTATACACCTTAGAGAAGTTAGCATGGGCTACGCTGTGACTACAAATTTAAGTTTTTATAGATGATCAAGTCCCCTCAAGACCGCCATGACTCACGAAATCGTAATTACACGATTGCAAACAAACCACGGCTGATCAGGCACTTACCTAAAGTGTGTGCTGGGGGTTAAAGCCCCTGCGACCCAGCCCTCAGACCAGGCTTCCCTGCTGATGGTTTGATCAACCAGGATGTTGGTTAGCTACCTGCAGTCCCATGCATGTACCATAGCTCGGCTGATCAGCAATTCCCTTGAGATAATTATCAAGTTATTTCTTGAAGATAGCTAGTCTATTGTGAGTGTCCCTTAAGAATAGAGGGAGGGCGTTCAAAAGTCTTTGCCCCTTTGCACTGGTGTACTCATTACAACCCTTTTCACTGTGGGTATTTAGCACCATCTGCCACGTATAAACTTCCATAAGCAGTGATTTGTGTGTACATACTTGGAACCCCAAGTGTAAATTATGTATCTTTCTCATCAAAGTTCCAAGGTGTACAGACTGAGGGACTAGAAATTCCCAATTGTAATTTAGGTGCTTGACAGTTTATGGAAACAAGGAAGGTTCTCTGCACTCTCCATAAAGCTGCAATTTTAGCAGTATTAACTAAGGCTGTTCAAGGACAGCAATATTCCAGCCTAGGAAAAACAAGTGACTTGAGTATTTTCCTTGGCTTGTCATCTTATTTTCTGAAGGTCCTAGTTATTCATCCTTGCGGGTGTGATAATGACAAAGTTGAGATCCTTGAAATGATGGATCTTCTGGCATCATCACTCCTAAGTTTCTCGTATTCGTCTTTCGCTGTATCGAACGATTCGAGTTTGTTTTATACTCGGTTCCAGTCATAGCAACTTATCCTTTGCAGAGGATACCAAAATTTGTTGGAGAGTTGCAGCCATTGAGGACACAGCAAACTTCCAAGCTGATGTAAAGCAAGTTATCCAATGAGCCACTGACAACGATATGATGTTTGAGGAGAAATTTCAGTTACTTTACTGTGAAAAAATGATGCAATAATTTTTTTCACGGCAAAGTAACTGAAATTTCACCTCAAACATCATATCGTTGTCAGTGGCTTCATACTGCAATCACGGAGTTCTGTGTCTCAACAACTCTCCAACAAGTATCTCTGCAAATAGTTCTATGATTATATCTTACGTCAGATTCGAGAATGAGAAAGAGAATAAGGTCAAGTACAGTGCCTTGAGTAGCAACTTTTCACCATGACGGCCTCTGATCTCACTCTGCTTACTATTAATTTTTGGGTTCTATTATTTTTTATAAAATTAAATATCCATCTGCCCACTTTTCCCAGTTATTCTTTTTGCACGTATTTCCTGTGGTATTAAACTACTGTCGCTCGTGAGAGAGACTTTTGCAAAGTCTGTGTACACTACATCTGCATGTTGTTTGTTACCCCTCGCATCCAATACCACGTCGTAATGGTCAATCAGTTGCAAAAGGCAGGAGCGATCTGTTCTCAACCCATGCTGTCCTCAGCTGTACTGTTGAGATTTCATGTGATTGACAATTTTGCTTCTTAAAACTCAAAAAGTTTTGTAATGCGAGACGCTAGCACAGTCTATAGTCTTTTTTTTCAATTACTTTACTACCACCTTGGTGGAGTGGGGATGTCAGTGGTTTTTAATGAAGGTGGGATAACGTGTGTCCAGGCTCCTCCTCCAGAATCTTCTAATGGTGTCTTTGCAATTCTTGAATATAGTGTTGAGAGCCTGGGGACATGTTATCAACGGATTTTTCACAGCTGATCCAGATTAGGGTCATGTCTGAAATTATGGAGATGGTGGCTTATTAACGCAGTCATATTGTGACCTTTGTATTTCATGCCTTTGTTGTTGTTGTTAATCTAAGTTCCATCTTTAATCAAGGTCCCTATACTAAATGCAATTTGTATTCTACATTTTGCATATTAAAATAAGTATTTTGGATTTCTTAAATGTTTTATTTATGGCATTTTGTTCTCTCAAGTCTCTCCTGAGCTCTCTATGATGCATTCAGTTTGAGATCAATGTTTTCCAATTCTGTAACCAGTGTTTATTTCCGTTTTTGCCTGTACATGAAGCGCCTCCCTCTAGCATGCATCTTCTGTTATTTTCTTAATGGTAAATGTCTGCAGCATATTTTTAGTGTCATTACTCATCCTCTTAAGGTACTGGTTAAAATAAATGTTATTATCTTTTAAGCATATTTCAGAGAAGTTATGATTTATTTCAGCCCAGCTATTTGTCCTGTTTTAATCTTCAACTTGGTTCTGTCATTACTTATATCTGCTGGTAGTAGTTTGAAGACACTTGCACCACGGAGGTGATACCGTGGTTTCTTCTGCTTACACCACAATGAGAAAACACTCCATATATTTCACTCCAGTAAGTTATAGTCCTCAACAATCTTCCAAGTATTCGCATATTCTTCTCCATTCCGGAGACAATAATCCGTTGAAGAACTGAGATACTTATATAGCATATGGGAATCTTTATTGAAGAAACGTTTCGCCACATGTGGCGAAACGTTTCTTCAATAAAGATTCCAATTATTGCAAAAGTGTCTCAATTCTTCAACTTATCGGTTTTCAAACCCATTTATCACCGAATAATCCGTGCTTTGAGCCGGTATACGACCTTTGTACATTTTCCAGCCTTGATATCTCTCTCACCTTGAAAGGCGCTATGAACATAAGAACATAAGAACCAGTACCCTGGTGATGGACCAGGTGCTTCGGCTCCTTCAGTACCCTGGTGATGGACCAGGTGCTTCGGCTCCCTCAGCACCCTAGTGATGGACCAGGTGCTTCGGCTCCCTCAGTACCCTGGTGATGGACCAGGTGCTTCGGCTTATTCAGTGCCCTGGTGATGGACCAGGTGCTTCAGCTCCTTCAACGCCCTGGTGATAGATCATGTGCTTCGGCATATTCAGTGCTCTGGTGATGGACCAGGTGCTTCAGCTCCTTCAGTACCCTATTATCAAAGCATATTCCATGGATGGAGTAGGTGGGTTGGATAGGAGTTTTTGTTTGTGGGATTGGTTTTGGGTTTTGCCTAGTGTGGATCAGTTGGCTTGATGCAGAATTCCTTATTTCTGTGTTCTTGTGAGTGAGAGGGGTTGTGAGTGAGAGGGTTGGTGCTGAACGGGACTTGCACAGTTGTTGGGTGGGGGGGGGTTGTGTTGTCGGGGCTTCTTGCTTGGATGGCGATGGGGATGAGTTGCACAAATATTTTTGTTGGTGGGTTGGTTTTGATATGGACCTGCCAAGTATGGGCCAGTAGGCCTGTTGCAGTGTTCCTCCTTTCTTATGTTCTTAGGAACACTGCAGCAGGCCTACTGGCCCATGCGAGGCAGGTCCAAATCTCCAACGGCTTAAGCCAATGCCCCGACCCATCCAGGTCAGGTTACATTCACTTAAGGAAGGAGCACTGCATCTGACCTAGTAGCACAAGCTAGTCAGGACCAATTCACACCCAACCGCACCCACTCATATAATTGTCCAGCCGACCACCTGGTCAGGTCACTTCCACTTAAGGAATTAGTACAGGTCAGGTTACATTCACTTAAGGAAGGAGCACTGCATCTGACCTAGTACAAGCTAGTCAGGTCCAAACTCTCACCCATCCACACCCACCCATGTATTTATCTAACCTATTTTTAAAACAACACAACGTCTTAGCATCTATGAAGGTACTCGGGAGTTTATTCTACTCATCCACAACTCTATTACCAAACCAGTGCTTTCCTATATCCTTCCTGAATCTGAACTTTTCCAACTTGAAACCATTGCTGCGAGTCCTGTCTTGGTTGGATATTTTCAGCACGCTATTTACATCCCCTTTGTTTATTCCTGTTTTCTATTTGTACACCTCAATCATATCCCCCCTAATTCTACGCCTTTCTAGAGGTGCAGATTCAGGGCCCTCAGTCTATCCTCATAGGGAAGATTTCTGATACAAGGGATCAACTTTGTCATCCTCCTTTGTACGTTTTCCAGTGCATTTATATCCATTCTGTAATACGGTGACCAGAACTGTGCAGCATAATCTAAATGAGGCCTAACCAAAGATATATAGAGTTGAAGAACAACCTGAGGACTTCTGTTATTTATACTTCTTGATATGAAGCCAAGGATTCTGTTAGCTTTATTGCGAACACTTATGCACTGTTGTCTAGGCTTCAGATTACTACTAACCAGAACTCCTAAATCCTTCTCGCAATTACAAGTAATAAGATCTATATTATTCAGCTTATATGTGGCATGGTTATTGTCCTGCCCAACATTTAGAACTTTGCATTTGTTAACATTAAACTGCATCTGCCACTTCTCCGCAGACTGGAGGAAGCCTCCGTCCTGTTATGCTATATCTGCTTTCTTTATTTTTAAAACTAATTAAGGCATCAATCTTGTAAATACTGATACCATCTGGAAGGAACTTACTAGTACAAGCTACAAGTGACTAATACTGATACCATCTGAAAGGAACTTACTAGCACAAGCTACAAGTGACCAATACTGATACCATCTGGAAGGAACTTACTAGCACAAGCTACAAGTGACTAATACTGATACCATCTGAATGTGACTTGCTAACACTGGTACCCTCTTAGCTTTCTAAATGAGCTTGGAATCTGTATAGTAATATCAATTATATCAAGAGTTGCCCGATTAAGAAGCAGAAAATAATGAATAAAGGAAGTTAATCACTAGGTAGGTAGATCCATTAGGGCTGCAATTTACCTATACACTTAAATTAAAAAAAAAACATACTTTAATCCCAAAAATATGGATTAAAGAAAACTTTTTACATAGGCCTGCGGGTCTTAAACAGCAACAGCCTAGTTGATCTGGCTGTCAACAAGGAACTCTGATCTCAAAAGGGGCTGTGAGGGGGTAAGAGAGATTTCGAACCCGTCACAGGTATAAGAACATAAGAAAGGAGGAACACTGCAGCAGGCCTGTTGGCCCATACTAGGCAGGTCCTTCACATTCCATCCCACTAACAGAATATTTGTTCAACCTAATTTTCAATGCTACCCAAGAAATAAGCTTTGATAATTTTATTTACTCATGTGCAATTCCCACTCAAATCCAACCCCTTTCACTCATGAATTTATCCAACCTAAATTTAAAACTACCCAAGGTCCTTGCTTCAATAACCCTACTAGGCAGACTGTTCCACTCATCAACTACCCTATTTCCAAACCAATACTTTCCTATATCCTTTCTAAATCTAAACTTATCTAACTTGAATCCATTATTGCGGGTTCTCTCTTGGAGAGATACCCTCAAGACCTTATTTATATCCCCTTTGTTAATACCCATTTTCCACTTGTATACCTCGATCATGTCTCCCCTCATTCTACGTCTTACAAGTGAATGTAATTTAAGGGTCTTCAATCTTTCTTCGTAAGGAAGATTTCTAATGCTATGTATTAATTTAGTCATTCTACGCTGAATGTTTTCTAACGAATTTATGTCCATTCTGTAATATGGAGACCAGAACTGAGCTGCGTAATCTAGGTGAGGCCTTACTAATGATGTATAAAGCTGTAATATAACCTCTGGACTTCTGTTGCTAACACTTCTTGATATAAATCCCAGTAATCTATTTGCCTTATTACGTACGCTTAGGCATTGATGTCTTGGTTTAATGTATGCAGGTAATCAGGAATAAGTCAACAGGTAAGCTAGAGAGCATCCAGTTATAGTGAGGGAGCAGCGACCCCAACTCAGGTGAAGTTCCATCACTGTCTAAAGGCGAACACACATTTCTGGACTCAGTAGACGCCCACCAGGCAATTCCTCACTAGGGTGAATGAACTCTGCTCCCACGTGGCTTAATTTCAAGTAATCTAAGCCTAGAAATACACAGAAAAATTTACTAGTAAAAGATGCGTTGCCAGCGTTCTACTTTTAACAGTATTAGTACCATGAAAGGCATACTTGTAAAAATTAAGCGTAT
This sequence comes from Cherax destructor, assembly GCA_009830355.1. Classification (NCBI taxonomy): domain Eukaryota; kingdom Metazoa; phylum Arthropoda; class Malacostraca; order Decapoda; family Parastacidae; genus Cherax; species Cherax destructor. Next base: position 56,415 of record WNWK01012874.1, read on the forward strand.
CATCCCAGATACGCTAAACACGAATGGACGAACTCTGGGGCTCTGTATTTTAATGCATTACAATAACTAGGTTATAAGAACATAAGAACATAAGAAAGAAGGAACACTGCAGCAGGCCTACTGGCCCATGCGAGGCATGTCCAAGTCTCCCACCGGCTTAAGCCAATGCCCAGACCCAGCCAGGTCAGGTTACATTCACTTAAGGAAGGAGCACGGCATCTGACCTAGTAGCACAAACTAGTCAGGTACAACTCACACCCACCCGCACCCACTCATATTTATCTAGCCTATTTTTAAAACTACACAACGTTTTAGCCTCTATAACTGTAATCGGAGTTTGTTCCACTCATCGACAACTCTATTACCAAACCAATGCTTTCCTATATCCCTTCTGAATCTGAATTTATCCAACTTAAAGCCATTGCTTGAGTCCTGTCAATACAAGATATTTTTAGCACGCTATTTACATCCCCTTATTTATTCCTGTTTTCCATGCCCTGAGCTTCTTTGGGAATTAGTGTGAAGGGTGCAATTATGGCTAGCTGCTGCAGTGTTTTAAAGCGTGAGGTTGGGGTGTTGAGGAGGAGCTCCTGCTTCTCCAGGAGGAATTTAGGAGGCTGAAGGTTCACCTCTATGGCGTTGGAAGTGAGAATGAAGTGGCTGGAGTGGTGGAGGAAAGGATACCAGTAGTGAGGTGCAGTCTGCCACTACCTGCGAGGAGGGTAAAGGGGGAAGGAGGAAAGGGCTACTAGGAGTGAGGAGCAGTCCAGCACCTGCTACAAGTGGCAAGTGGTTCCCAGTAATGGCAGGAACATCAAAATAAGGAAAGTTAAGAGAAGATTTGAAGGTAGGAAATCGCTTCTCTGTTCTTCAGGATGAGTGTACCCAGAGGCCAGTGAAGGTAAAGGTACTACTTCCCCTGCTAATAGAGGTAAGCAAATTCTTGTGGTAGGTGACTCGCAGGTAAGATATATGGACCGTTCTTTCTGTAATAGGAATAAGAGGGCAGAGAGAGGGTGTGCTTCCCTGGAGCTGGTGTTGGAGACATAGTCAACAGGTTAGATAATATCATGTCAGGTAATGGGAACAAGCCCATTATCTGTCTCAGTGCTGGTGGAAATGATATTGGGAAGGGTAGGAGAGAAGAGTTGCTAGATAAGTACAGGTCAGCTATAGAGCTAATTAAGTCCAAGGAGGGGTCCCAATCATATGTAGCATCTTGCCTAGAAGGGGAGTGGGAAATGAATGGTTGTCTAGGGC
>WNWK01012875.1:0-57671 GCA_009830355.1 Cherax destructor
TTTATATCTCTGATATTGTTATGGATAACAGGGTTATCGTTGTATCCTTAATATTACTATATATAAAAGAGTTATATTTGCTTTTCTAATTTTACCAGGTATAATATTGTGATCATTGCAGCTCTGGTGTTACTATGTATAAGTGTAACGTTTATATCTCAGGTATTACTGTTTATAACCCAGTGATCTTTGTATCTGTGATAGCACTAGCAAAGGTTTCCTGTTAGTATTGGTAAATGCATCTCTCCATCCATGTTTTTAATAACTTGACAGATTATACATACAAGATTTTGAAGTCAGAAAGTCAAATTGTTTACCAGCTATTATATATGGGAATTATGTCTTTTCTAACTACGGTCGAGACTTTCCTGGTGAAGGAATTACAGGAGGAGACACAGAGAAATCTGTCTGGAAATTGCACCTCCCAAGACAGCCATGAACGTTCACCAAGACAGCCATGAACGTACACCAAGACAGCCATGAACGTACACCAAGACACATATATCGTTATTCAATGGAAATTTTAGTCCTACTTACGTCACAGTATATATATTTATTAATATATATATTTTTTTAGTTATATAGCAGAAAAATCGTATGTCTGAACTTTGTATTGTGTAAATAACTGTCTTATTCTTAATCAAATTGTCAGCTTCCATGAAAAAATGTAATAAATATTATTTCTTTTGTTAAACGTCTTTTGTGATTGCAAAGCACAGATCCATAAATGCGCGCGCGAGCACAATAAACTTGGGTGGTGAAACCAACAGTTACTCGGGAGACGCCATCACCTAGCAGTCGCTGCTACAACCTGGCCAGTGTTAGTTACCATTTTGTCCTAGGCACATGTCAATTAGACACTAGGCCTGTTGTATGTATGTGTGTGTAAGGAAACACTTCGAAATGTTTCTGCCCCACCGGGAATTGAACCCGGCCATGAACTTGTATTGTGTCATACATTTGAAGGTTCAGTACGTAGCCACACGGACCATCAAGGTTCAGTATGTAGCCACACGGACCATCAAGGTTCAGTACGTAGCCACACGAACCATCAAGTGTGTGTGTATATAGAAGAGCAGGATGTGAGTGTGGGGGTGGTGCGTGAGGCATTACGTAGAATGAAAGGGGGTAAAGCAGCTGGAACTGACGGAATCATGACAAAAATGTTAAAAGCAGAGGGAGGGGGGATATAATGATGGAGTGGTTGGTATTTTTGCTTAATAAATGTATTAAAGAGGGGAAGGTACCTAGGGATTGGTAGAGAGCGTGTTTAGTTCCTTTATATAAAGGGAATGGGGATAAAAGAGATTGTAAGAATTATAGGGGAATAAGTTTACTGAGGTAAAGTGTACGGTAGGGTTATTATTGAACGAATTAGAGGTAAGACAGAGAGTAGGATTGCAGATGAGCAAGGAGGTTTTAGAGCGGGTAGGGGATGTGTAGATCAAGTGTTTACATTGAAGCATATATGTGAACAGTATTTAGATAAAGGTAGGGAAGTTTTCATTGCATTTATGGATTTAGAAAAGGCATCTGATAGAGTGGATAGGGAAGCAATGTGGCAAATGTTGCAAGTGTATGGAATAGGTAGTAAGTTTCAGAATGCTGTAAAGAGTTTTTATGAGGATAGTGAGGCTCAGGTTAGGGTGTGTAGGAGAGAGGGAGATTACTTCCCGGTAAAAGTGGGTCTTAGACAGGGATGTGTAATGTCACCATTGTTGTTTAATATATTTATAGATGAGGTTGTAAAATAAGTAAATGCTAGGGTGTTGGGGAGAGGGGTGGGATTAAATTATGGGGAATCAAATGCAAAATGGGAGTTGACACAGTTACTTTTTGCTGATGATACTGTGCTTATGGGAGATTCTAAAGAAAAGTTTCAAAGGTTAGTGGACGAGTTTGTGAGGGTATGTAAAGGTAGAAAGTTGAAAGTGAACATAGATAAGAGTAAGGTGATGAGGGTATCAAACGATTTAAATAAAGAAATATTGGATATCACATTTAAGCAAGGGATTATGGAAGAAGTGAATGTTATAAGATATTTGGGAGTTGACTTGTCAGCAAATGGATTTATGAAGGATGAGGTTAACCATAGAATTGTTGAAGTAAAAAAAAGGTGAGTGGTGCGTTGAGGTATCTGTGGAGACAAAAAACGCTATCCATGGAGTCAAAGAAGGGAATGTACGAAAGTATAGTGGTACCAACACTCTTATATGGGTGTGAAGCATGGGTTGCAAATGCTGCAGCGAGGAGGCGGCTGGAGGCAGTGGAGATGTCCTGTCTAAGGGCAATGTGTGGTGTAAATATTATGCAGAAAATTCGAAATGTGGAAATTAGGAGGTGTGGAGTTACTAAAAGTATTTGTCAGAGGGCTGAAGTGGGGTTGTTGAGGTGGTTTGGTCATTTAGAGAGAATGGATCAAAGTAGAATGACATGGAGAGCGTATAAATCTGTAGGGAAAGGAAGGCGGGGTAGGGGTCGTCCTCGAAAAGGTTGAAGGGAAGGGGTACAGGAGATTTTGTTGGCGAGGGGCTTGGACTTCCAGCAAGCGTGTGTAAGCGTGTTAGATAGGAGTGAATGGAGACGAATGGTTTTTGGTACCTGACGAGCTGTTGAAGTGTGAGCAGGGTAATATTTTGTGAAAGGATTCAGGGAAACTAGCTAATTGATTTAGTTGGACTTGAGTCCTGGAAATGGGAAGTACAATGCCTGCACTTTAAAGGGGGTTTTATTCATGGTCATTTCTACAATATATATATATATATATATATATATATATATATATATATATATATATATATATATATATATATATATATATATATATATATATATATATATATATATATAAATATATATATATATATATATATATATATATATATATATATATATATATATATATATTATATGTAGTAGGTTGGTAGACAGCAACCACCCAAGGAGGTACTACCGCCTGCCAGTTGACTGTGAAATAGAAACCTGAAACTGTTTTACATGATGGTAGGATTGCTGGTGTCTTTTTCTGTCTCACAAACACGCTGGATAACAGGTATATTTAGCTACTTCTACTTACACTTAGGTCACACTACACAGGCATGCACATGCATATATATATATATATATATATATATATATATATATATATATATATATATATATATATATATATATATATATATATTTATGAATACACACATCTAAGTTTTTCTTCTTTTCTTAATAGCTCTTGTTCTTTTTTATTTCCTCTATTGTCCATGGGGAAGTGGAAAAGAATCTTTCCTCCGTAAGCCATGCGTGTCGTATGAGGCGACTAAAATGCCGGGAGCAATGGGCTAGTAACCCCTTCTCCTGTACACATTTACTAAAAAAGAGAAGAAGAAAAACTTTATAAAACTGGGATGTTTGAATGTACGTGGATGTAGTGCGGATGATAAGAAAGAGATGATTGCTGATGTTATGAATGAAAAGAAGTTGGATGTCCTGGCCCTAAGCGAAACAAAGCTGAAGGGGGTAGGTGAGTTTCAGTGGGGAGAAATAAATGGGATTAAGTCAGGAGTATCTGAGAGAGTTAGAACTAAGGAAGGGGTAGCAATAATGTTGAAGGATCAGTTATGGAAGGAGAAGAGGGAATATAAATGTGTAAATTCAAGAATTATGTGAATTAAAATAAGGTTCGGGTGCGAAAAGTGGGTCATAATAAGCGTGTATGCACCTGGAGAAGAGAGGAGTGTAGAGGAGAGAGAAAGATTTTGGGAGATGTTAAGCGAATGTATAGGAACTTTTGAACCAAGTGAGAGAGTAATTGTGGTAGGGGACCTAAATGCTAAAGTAGGAGAAACATGTAGAGAGGGTGTGGTAAGTAAGTTTGGGGTGCCAGGTGTAAATGATAATGGGAGCCCTTTAATTGAACTTTGTATAGAACGGGGTTTAGTTATAGGTAATACATATTTTAAGAAAAAGAGGATACATAAGTATACAAGATATGATGTAGGGCGTAATGACAATAGTTTGTTGGACTACGTATTTGTAGATAAAAGACTGTTGAGTAGACTTCAGGATGTACATGTTTATAGAGGGGCCACAGATATATCAGATCACTTTTTAGTTGTAGCTATAGTGGGAGTAAAAGGTAGATGGGATACAAGGAAAATAGAAGCAGTAAGTAAGAGAGAGGTGAAGGTTTATAAACTAAAAGAGGAGGCAGTTAGGGTAAGATATAAACAACTATTGGAGGATAGATGGGCTAGTGAGAGTGTAGGCAATGGGGTCGAAGATGTATGGGGTAGATTTAAAAATGTAGTGTTAGAGTGTTCAGCAGAAGTTTTTGGTTACAGGAAAGTGGGTGTGGGAGGGAAGAAGAGCGATTGGTGGAATGATGATGTAAAGAGAGTAGTAAGGGAGGAAAAGTTAGCATATGAGAGGTTTTTACAAAGTAGAAGTGATGCAAGGAGGGAAGAGTATATGGAGATAAAAATAGAGGTTAAGAGAGTGGTGAAGCAATGTAAAAAGAGAGCAAATGAGAGAATGGGTGAGATGTTATCAACAAATTTTGTTGAAAATAAGAAAAAGTTTTGGAGTGAGATTAATAAGTTGAGGAAGCCTAGGGAACGAATGGATTTGTTAGTTAAAAATAGGAGAGGAGAGTTATTAAATGGAGAGTTAGAGGTATCGGGAAGATGGACAGAATATTTTGAAGAGTTAAATGTTGATGAAGACAGGGAAGCTGTGATATCGGGTATAGGGCAAGGAGGAATAACATCTTGTAGGAGTGTGGAAGAGCCAGTTGTGAGTGTGGGAAAAGTTCGTGAGGCAGTGGGTAGAATGAAAGGGGGTAAGGCAGCTGGGATTGATGGGATGAAGATAGAAATGTTAAAAGCAGGCGGGAATATAGTTTTGGAGTGGTTGGTGCTATTATTTAATAAATGTATGGAAGAGGGTAAGATACCTAGTGATTGGCAGAGAGCGTGTATTGTTCCTTTGTATAAAGGCAAAGGAGACAAAAGAGTGCAAAAATTATAGGGGAATAAGTCTGTTGAGTATACCTGGTAAAGTGTATAGTAGAGTTATCATTGAAAGAATTAAGAGTAAGACGGAGAGCAGGATAGCAGATGAACAAGGAAGCTTTAGGAAAGGTAGGGGGTGTGTAGACCAAGTGTTTACAGTGAAACATATAGGTGAACAGTATTTAGATAAGGGTAGAGAGGTTTTTGTGGCATTTATGGATTTGGAAAAGGCGTATGATAGTTTGGATAGGGGGACAATGTGGCAGATGTTGCAGGTGTATGGAATAGGAGGTAGGTTACTGAAAGCAGTAAAGAGCTTTTATGAGGATAGTGAGGCTCAGGTTAGAGTGTGTAGGAGAGAGGGGGACTATTTCCCAGTAAAAGTAGTCTTTAGACAAGGATGTGTGATGTCACCGTGGTTGTTCAATATATTTATAGATGGGGTTGTAAGAGAAGTGAATGCGAGGGTCTTGGCAAGAGGTGTGGGGTTAAAAGATAAAGAATCAAATACAAAGTGTGAGTTTTCACAGTTGCTTTTTTCTGATGACACTGTGCTTTTGGGAGATTCTGAAGAGAAGTTGCAGAGGTTGGTGGATGAATTTGGTAGGGTGTGTAAAAGAAGAAAATTTAAAGTGAATATAGGAAAGAGTAAGGTGATGAGGATAACAAAAAGATTAGGTGACGAAAGATTGGATATCAGATTGGAGGGAGTGAGTATGGAGGAGGTGAATGTATTCAGATATTTAGGAGTGGACATGTCAGCAGATGGGTCTATGAAGGATGAGGTGAATCATAGAATTGATGAGGGAAAAGAGGTGAGTGGTGCACTTCGGAGTCTGTGGAGACAAAGAACTTTGTCCATGGAAGTAAAGAGTTGAATGTATGAGAGTATAGTTATACCAACACTCTTATATGGGTGTAAAGCATGGGTGATGACTGTTGCAAAGAAGAGAAGGCTGGAGGCAGTGGAGATTCATGTCTGAGGTCAATGTGTGGTGTGAATATAATGCAGAGAATTCGGAGTTTGGAAATTAGGAGGAGGTGCGGGATTACCAAAACTATTATCCAGAGGGCTGAGGAGGGGTTGTTGAGGTGGTTCGGACATGTAGAGAGAATGGAACGAAACAAAATGACTTCGAGAGTGTATAAATCTGTAGTGGAGGGAAGGCGGGGTAGGGGTCGGTCAAGGAAAGGTTGGGGCTTGGATTTCCAGCAAGCATGCGTTGAACGTATTTGATAGGAGTGAATGGAGACAAATGGTTTTTAATACTTGACGTGCTGTTGGAGTGTGAGCAAAGTAACATTTATGAAGGGATTCAGGGAAACCGGCAGGCCGGACTTGAGTCCTGGAGATGGGAAGTACAGTGTCTGCACTCTGAAGGAGGAGTGTTAATGTTGCAGTTTTATATGTGTAGTATAAGCACCCCTCTGGCAAGACAGTAATGGAATGAATGATGATGAAAGTTTTTCTTTTTCGGGCCACCCTGCCTTGGTGGGAATCGGCCGATGTGTTAATAATAAAAAAATATTACAATCAAAACTTAGCGCTAAACCCACAAAGGACATACAGATGAAGGGTTGGGTGTGCTTACTTTTTATTACGCTTGATCTGAGACTAGCGATTGTGAGGAATGCTAAAGGAAGTATAATCCAAGTGTGTTAGACCGGTGACGATATCGGAGGTAAATTCTGCGTGCTCGCTGGTAAACAGGACAGGCCATTTGAATATGGACAAACTAAAATTGGAACCTGACAATTCTCAAGAGTGGAACTGGCCGCCTCTCCATGAGATACCCATGAGTGAGACATGTGTGCCCGATACGAAGACGGGGAAGCGTAGTCTCCCAACCACGACCTCGATTATAAGAAGAGCAGGATCCTAAACATAGCTTGATAGAATGTAATTTGTTAAAAATCAACTCAGACCAACGTTATTGCCAGCGGTTGCGAAGCTGGCTAGAGATTACAGCAAAATAGTCTAAGAATGGAATCCCCCTATATGAATCAGGAAGGTCATGTACCGTTGACCTCGCCGCAGAGTCCACCTGCTCGTTGCCCTGCACATCAACATGACCAGGGACCCAGCAGAAAATGATATCTTTGTTTTTGCTAGAAATGCGGCGCAAAGTTGTATACGAAGAACTAGGTAATGAGGAGAATTAATTTTTTGAGACTTGCAAAGCACTATAGGTAGACCTGGACGCATTACGTATAATCACTGTGAGAACTGCATACATCTCAGCTGTGAAAATGCTAACCGAGTCTAATAAATAACCTCGCACAACACTGTCCGGAACACTTCTACAAATCCGACACCGTCATGGGATTTATAACCATCGGTGTAAACTGCAACTGCGTGAGAATGAGACAGGAAGTGGCCGAGAAAAAGGGAACAAGAAGGAACTTAAGGTGTTTGAGCTTTTGCGCACGACAGTGAGGAAGAACAAACTCGAACTGTCGGAACCTCTCAAGGAAAGAGAGAAAAGTTAGATGTTAGATGAACATATAAGTCAAGAGCGAATGAAGACGAAGAGAAGAGGGATGGAGTAAACATGGGTGGCGAACAAATAATGGACCTCTACTAACGTCCGTTACTATCCTGTATGTAGAAGGATCGTGAAGGTCATCAGAGCGAACAAAATAACGGAGGCAAGGGACATCACGCCGATCGTTCAAGGATGGAACATTCGCCTCTGCATAGAGGCTCTCAACAGAAGAGGAACGAAAAGAAAGTTTAAAAAGTTTTGCGGGAGAGACCACAGAATATATTTGGTTTCGATAAAATTAGAGCTGAATGAAGTCGAAGAAGAGTTCGACGATCCTCTCCCCACGAAAGATGAGCGAGGGTTTTAAGGAGGTTCAGCGGGCTATGACAAGTTGCTGTCAGGGAAGTATTGTGAGGTTTCCAGGACAACCAGCGACCAAACAGAAGACCCAGAAATCTGAGCGTATCACCTTCAGGGATACGAGAATCATACAGGTATAGCCGAGTATTAGAGACAATAGAAAGTTAAAGCAAAATCATCACCATAAAGTAATGACCAAATATTAGATGGGAGAACAGATACTAGATCATTAATAGCTAGTAGAAAAAGAGTGGTGAAAACAAAACGTTAAACACAGACAAAGAGGAATGAAAGAAAAAAAAAATCAGAGGAATGTAAGAAAAAGCTCTGAAAGGAAGAGTGATGAATTTGTAACCTGGATCTGAGAAGAATTAAGACTCCGACGGTCGATCTCAAGATGCTCACACGTCTCCTCTTAGTGAGATATGTGTGTGAGTAGAGTTAGAAGTGTGAGGTGTTGGTGCGTGTGTATTTGTGTTTACATACTAGTAAGACTGAAAGGAGAGGATTATATGTATGTTTGATACAGTATGTTTGATACAGTATGTTTGATACAGTATGTTTGATACAGTATGTTTGATACAGTATGTTTGATACAGTATGTTTGATACAGTATGTTTGATACAGTATGTTTGATACAGTATGTTTGATACAGTATGTTTGATACAGTATGTTTGATACAGTATGTTTGATACAGTATGTTTGATACAGTATGTTTGATACAGATGATTGTGTGTGTGTTCCTTTATTCGTGAGTCTGTGTGTAGGATGTGTATGTGGAAATACAGAATTGAGTGTATAGAAGAGTGCGCACTTGTGAACCTTTGCGTATCATGCAAATAAAAAAAGATCACTAACAAGAAAAAACAGGTAACTAATAACAGTTAATTACAGTTACCATGCAGGGAACACAATGCTTCACACACTGACACTAATCTACGCACATAAAAACGTTCACAAATACACTTACACAGCTAAATAATTAAACAAGTTAATAATTGACATAGGAACAATATTAAATATAAATATATGTTCAAAATTGTCACTGAGTGGCCACTCCTTGGTGGGCTAACTGGGATAGAGTTCTCTCTTGTCTCAGGTAGTCGACGTTCGGGTCTGTCCAGGTGGATGTTATTACAGAGCGCAGATTTTCTGCGTGTCCTCCTCTGTAATAACATCTACCTTCGTATACTGATATTAATACACTTGTGTAGTAATATCATATATGGACAGTGCTTCAAGGGTGGCTAAAACTGCTGACCTCAGGGAAGTGGTGAAGGGTGTATGGATGAACACTTGGAACCACGGACCTGGGGTGGGACTGCTGACCTCAGGGAAGTGGTGAAGGGTGTATGGATGAACACTTGGAACCATGGACCTGGGGTGGGACTGCTGACCTCAGGGAAGTGGTGAAGGGTGTATGGATGAACACTTGGAACCACGGACCTGGGGTGGGACTGCTGACCTCAGGGAAGTGGTGAAGGGTGTATGGATGAACACTTGGAACCACGGACCTGGGGTGGGACTGCTGACCTCAGGGAAGTGGTGAAGGTATGGAGAACATTTGGAACCATGGACCTGGGTGGGACTGCTGACAGATGGGAAGGGGTATGGATGAACACTTGGGAACCATGGACTTGGAGTGGACTGCTGACCCAGGAAGTGGGAAAGGTGTATGGATGAACCTTGGAAACGTGGGGGGGATATGAGGACAAGATTGACGGACACCATGGACTCTGGGAAAGATGCGGGGAGGAGGTCTGGAACTAGTGTGAGGCAGACCTTGGGGAAGTGGGGAAGGGAGGATATCTGAGGGGACACAGATTGACTCCTGGACACATGGACCTGGGAAAGATGGCGGGGAGGGGGTACTAGTTGTTGAGGCAGACCTTGGGGAAGTGGGGAAGGGAGGATATCTGAGGGGATACAGATTGACTCCTGGACACATGGACCTGGAAAGATGGGGAAGGTACTGGTTGTTGAGGGCAGACCTTGGGGAAGTGGGGAAGGGAGGATATCTGAGGGGATACATGGACCTGGAAAGATGGCGGGGAGGGGTACTAGTTGTTGAGGCAGACCTTGGGGAAGTGGGGAAGGGAGGATATCTGAGGGGATACAGATTGACTCCTGGACACATGGACCTGGGAAAGATGGCGGGGAGGGAGGTACTGAGATTGTTGGAGGAAGTGGGGAAGGGAGGATACTGAGGGACACAGAAAAATTTGACTCCTGGACACATGGACCTGGGAAAGATTGGGAAGGTACTAGTTGTTGAGGCAGACCTGGGAAGTGGGGAAGGGAGATATCTGAGATACAGATTGCTCCTGACACATGGACCTGAAGATGGGAAGGTACTGGTTGAGACCTGGAAAGATGGCGGGGAAGGTATTAGTTTTGAGTCAGACCTTGGGAAGTGGGGAAGAGGATATCTGAGGATACAGATTGACTCTTGGACACATGGACCTGAAAGATGCGGAAAGAGGATACTGAGGACAGTTGATCTGGACACATGACTGGAGAACATGGGCCTACTGGCCCATACTGAGTCCATATCAACCAACCAACCAACAAAACATTTGTCCAACCCATCCCCATCGCCAAACAAGAACAAACACACAACCCCAACCATTGTGCTCCCATTCAAATCCAACCCCTCTCACTCATAAGAACACAGAAATAAGGAACACTGCAGCAAGCCAACTGGTCCACACTAGGCAGTTCCCCCTCAAACCCAAAACCAATCCCACAAACAAAAACTCCTGCCCAACCCACCTACTCCATCCATGGAATATGCTTTGATAATCAGGGCACTATAAAAGAGGGTACTGAAGGAGCTGAAGCACCTGGTCCTTCACCAGGGCACTGAATGAGCCGAAGCACCTGGTCCTTCACCAGGGCACTGAGGGAGCCAAAGCACCTGGTCCATCACCAGGGCACTGAATGAGCCGAAGAACCTGGTCCATCACCAGGCCGTTGAAGGAGCAGAATCACCTGGTCCATCACCAGGGAACTGAGGGAGCCGAAGCACCTGGTCCATCACCAGGCCGTTGAAGGAGCAGAATCACCTGGTCTATCACCAGGGAACTGAGGGAGCAGAATCACCTGGTCCATCACCAGGGCACTGAGGGAGCAGAATCACCTGGTCCATCACCATCATGGCGAAAGGGGGGTTACTAGTTGTTGAGGCAGACCTTGGGGAAGTGGGGAAGGGAGGATATCTGAGGGGACACAGATTGACTCCTGGACACATGGACCTGGGAAAGATGGCGGGGAGGGGGATGCTGGTTGTTGAGGCAGACCTTGGGAAAGTGGGGAAGGGAGAATATCTGAGGGGACACAGATAGACTCCTGGACACATGGACCTGGGGAAAGCATCAAAATCACAGTAAGTGGATGGGTGGACCTTAAAGACGAACCACTGGCCTCCACGTGACAGTGTCTGGTAACTCTGAGGTTGACAGTAGTCGCAAATAGTTAAATAGTTAATGACAATTTCAGTTTCTTATAAAAAGCACAACTGATATATGATTATTTAACATTTCGGGCAAGCAGATCTTACCAAGCTCATTACACTTAATTTTTTTGATAACAGATGATGTGTTGGATGATTTCGTTCACACATGATACCTCTTAAATTATGCAACATTGATTTACATTAAAAAACTTACTTATTCTACCATATAAAACGTATGAACGGTTATCATTTTACGGAATCTGTATCAACTCAGATGTTTGCGAGTGTTCTTAAAGAAAACTACTAAGGTATAACTTCATTTCCTTACTTCAGTCTCGAGATCTGAGGCTAAGTTTGAATACCAGAAGGACCTCTCTCCTCTGTCCCCCTTCCCTGTATCTATCTATTACTCTTTTGAAGGATATCTTTTTCTATATTAATGATGAGGAAGTAGGATGGTCTCCGTAACATTTAGTTTAAATAACAAAGAACACCGTCGATCGTCCCCACAATCTGGCTACAGTTTAGTCACTTTGAGGGAGATGTTTCGCCCAGTTTTGATGGATAATTAATGAATTGCTTGTTTCTTCTTCTTTTTGTTCCAATGTGCATATAAGATAAGTAAATTTTATAAAGTTTCTAATCATTGCAAATTTTTCTAGTGTTTCCTTTATACTTCCCATGGCGGAGTGGGTTAAAATTCTTTCTCTGTAAGTCAAGTATGTCTTTGGAGACAACTACAAGGTGACCCCAGGTCCACAAGAGGCAGTGCCCCAGGTCCACAAGAGGCAGTGCCCCATGTCCACAAGAGGCAGTGCCCCAGGTCCACAAGAGGCAGTGCCCCAGGTCCACAAGAGGCAGTGCCCCAGGTCCACAAGAGGCAGTGCTCCAGGTCCACAAGAGGCAGTGCCCCAGTTCATAGGATAAAGATCCTTTCGTAGCATCATCCCTCTCTTGTAAGGGCAGTTTCTTAGTTGAAGTTTCTTAGAGGTGTCCTTCAAGGCACCTCAAGCAGCCCTCAAGATATCATTGGATGTAATTTATTGCTGCCCTTCTGGATTTTTGTTGGTATCTGTTGTCAGGTCAGTTGATTATGTCTTTCGAAGGAATTTGTCGTCCATTGATGTCGTCCGAGACTGTCTTACGTGACTACCGTCTGTGGTGCCTGTCGTCTGTTTTAATCGTGGTCCGTGTAAGTCGTTCATATTAATCGTACGTATCAGTCGTCCCTTTCAAACGACCATCTAGCTGACAGTATCTGTCGTCTGTGGCTGTCGTCCCTGGCTTTCGTCAGCGACAACCCTCGAAGGTGACCTTCGACGTTGAAATATTGACACAGAGCATTACCGCCAGGTGGCTGCAGCATAAAAGTTGCTCTTTTATGCACGTAAGTCTTGGTGGAAGACTCGGGCAAACACACCTCAGAAGGAGATGTTCGATTCCCGGCGAGGGTAGAAACATGGGGCATGTTTCCTTACACCGGTTGTCTATGTTCACCCATCAGTAAAATGGGTATCTGGGTGTTAGTAGACTGGTGTGGGTCGCATCCTGGGACAAAACTGACCTAATTTGCCCGAAATGCTTTGGATAACAACCGGTTTCCTATATAGTAGTATGTCACTGATGTCAGATAGGCCTGTATACCTTGTACATGATATTTAGTAGACAGAGAGAGTGAGAGAAAAAACAAAGAAAAGGCGTGCGGGCGCTAGCACACAAACACACACACATACACATATATATATATATATATATATATATATATATATATATATATATATATATATATATATATAAAAAAATATACACACACACACAATGAATAAGATGATGACGTCCCTGGTCAGTAAGTGGCAGGAGGCTGTGGAGTATTTTATGCCCAGACGAAGGGGAAAGTGTAAGAGTAAAGAGAACCTGGTGGTTCACTCACTGATGAAGAACCCGGTGGTTCACTCACTGATGAAGAACCCGGTGGTTCACTCACTGATGAAGAATCCGGTGGTTCACTCACTGATGAAGAACCCGGTGGTTCACTCACTGATGAAGAACCCGGTGGTTCACTCACTGATGAAGAGCCAAACAAAAACAAAAAATGTTCAAGTGTGTAAATTCTATAGAAAGCGAAGGACAGACGAGAGCAGAGATAACAAAAGAGCCGGAAACAAATGTGCAAAGATGAGGAAATAAACAGAGACAAAATGAAACTGATGCAGCAGGAAAAGCAAAGTCTGGTGTGAAAGTGATTTACTGTCACACGAGAAGACAGATGACAAAAAAATCAATCAGGTCAACTGTGAGAGTATTCATGGCGCTTTGAAACATATGTCCTAGCAGTCTTGAAGAATGAACCACCACCATGATAAAAAAAGTGGTGAAAATACAGAAGTGTGAAACAAAGTTACTTCCACAGCTACGGGAAATGATCTATAAGTAGAAGCTTCAGGAACTTAATTTGGCTTCATTAGAGAACAGACGAATCAGTTAGTTCAGATATAATAACATAAAAATACAACAGTAACTGACAGAGCAGACACCACTGACTGACCGGTGGGTAACAAGTTCGCAGATGGAAGTTAAAGACATAGATGAGTTACAGAGATGTCAGGAAGTATTTCAGCTTCATGGTTATCAGCAAGTGGAATAATGTGGATGAAGTAGTGACGGCAGGTGCAGGTCTGTGCATAATATTAAGAGTAGGGATGACACTGCAAGTATTGAGTCAGGACCACAAGCTGAAAATAAGACAGCTCAGAATGTAGGATGAATCTGGAAGGACAATGAAGACCAGAAAAAGAGTACAGGCGCTCAGCACAAAGGCTACAAATCTTCTTCAAGAAGGTGCCTGAGGCATCTATCAACCAAATAACCAACGAGACAAAACGTTAAATCTAAGTTTTGGTTTTGAAAACGTCAACGATAAGTCTTTTGCAACACTATGGCATAAATCAGACAAAACTTGAAACACGCGGCACTAGTGTTGACCGACCCTCCCCCCCCCCCAACCTAATCAAGCAAATAGAGACTCTGGGAAAAGAGCAAAGGTTTCCAACGAGGTTAGTCATGGATTATGATGACATTGGAGGACAGAATGACTAGAGGGAACATGATCATGACGTGCAAAATTATGAGAGGAATTGGAGAGAGAGACGGGAAACAGGGACACGAGAGCACAACTGAAAGTTAAAAACACACATATATGGGATGTTAGAAAAAAATCATTTAACCTCAAAGAAGTTAGGAAGTGGAACAACAAGTGGTGAGGCAGGATCATTCACAGCTTCAACAAGTGGTGGAGGCAGGATCATTCACAGCTTCACCAACAAATGGTGGAGGCAGGATCATTCACAGCTTCAACAACAAGTGGTGGAGGCAGGATCATTCACAGCTTCAACAACAAGTGGTGAGGCAGGATCATTCACAGCTTCAACAACAAGTGGTGGAGGCAGGATCATTCACAGCTTCAACAAGTGGTGGAGGCAGGATCATTCACAGCTTCAACAACAAGTGGTGGTGGCAGGATCATTCACAGCTTCAACAACAAGTGTTGGTGGCAGGATCATTCACAGCTTCAACAACAAGTGGTGGAGTCAGGATCATTCACAGCTTCAACAACAAGTGGTGGAGGCAGGATCATTCACAGCTTCAACAACAAGTGGTAGAGGCAGGATCATTCACAGCTTCAACAACAAGTGGTGGAGGCAGGATCATTCACAGCTTCAACAACAAGTGGTAGAGGCAGGATCATTCACAGCTTCAACAACAAGTGGTAGAGGCAGGATCATTCACAGCTTCAACAACAAGTGTTGGTGGCAGGATCATTCACAGCTTCAACAACATGTGTTGGTGAAGGACCTGCCTAGTATGGGCCAACAGGCCTGCTGCAGTGTTCCTCCTTTCTTATGTTCTTATGTTAACATCATGGAGTCTTGATTCTGAGGACCTGCACATAACCTTCTTCACGGCTACGACTACTACCACAACTAACCCATCTCTTTGGGTATGACCTACTTCCACTAGGAAACTCCGCCTACCAGTGACAATGCCTTCGTCTGCTACTCGTCCCTTTCAGCTGTCGCCTTTTTAAGGTGAAGCCTCATTGCCTGATCTTCATATTCTCCAGACCTACGGTGGTGAACACACCAACTCCTAGTCCGTGGGACTGATTACCTCATCTTTTGTATATAGTTCTACTCTTCATATTATGTCCTAGAATTTTGTATTGATAAAGCCACTGGATGGCGAAAAGTCTACTATAAAGATACCCAGATGTTGAACATGTGTCTTAATTTCACTCTTACTTATATATACATGAAAGAAACCTTTTGGGTTAATCTTTGAATCCCTCATAATCTCCTTTTGCTTTCCTTATTCCCTGTTTTATTTCTCTTGTTAACTGAATATATTTATTTTTAACTGCCCATCTCCCCGTTTTGATTCGCGTGTAAATACCTTTCTTTTGACCTATGAGATGCTTTAATCTATTGTTTATCCATTTAGGGTCGGTTTTCTTTGATCTAATTTCCCTATTTGGAACATAAATTGTCTGGGCAGGTAGAACTATGGTTTGGAAAATGCCATATTAGCAGCCATCACTACCTACCTGACCCATAGTCAGGTCATTCCAGTTCAAACTACCCAGGTAATTTCTCATTCCTATGAAATCAACCAAGCAGAAGTCATGGACATTGACTTGATTGTAATTGTTAAGGTAATTCCATGATATATTGATATATTAGAGAAAACAACCTGTTTGACTTATAAAACAGGTTGTTTCCTCTAATTAGTTTTGTTACAAACTGTTTTAAAAAGCAATCCTGGATCGTATCAAGAAAGTCGCTAGACTCAATATTTCCTGTCAAATTGCTCCAATCAATTTGTCTAAAGTTGAAATCTACCATTAACATTACATTTTCATATCTAGATGTCTTATGAAATTCGTCCCATACCCAAGAATAGTTTTTCACGACCCTCGAGACACTGTAGCCAAACAGATTCAGTGTCCGACGCTTCTAATTTTATATCCTCTAACGCAACAATTAATTATCTCTGACATACATCGCCACACTACCTTTCCTGTTGACCCTATCAGTGTGGAATAATTTATAGCCTTGTATGTGGCATTCGGAAGGCATTTCACTATTTTTCAGGTTGAACCAGGTCTCTGTTATAGCAATAATATCTATGCTTCCTGCACATGCAGTTAATCTTAGCTCATCTATCTTATTTCTAACGCTCCTGCTGTTAGTAGAGTAAACCTTAAGGTAGACAGTCACTCGCTGCCGTCTACTGTCTCTCTTTGCAGGTTGACCAGGTTAATTGCGTTTATTAGTAACTGTATGACGAATAATATCTTTTAAACATATCCTTGAGGTATCCTGGTTAAGCATCTTAATGACAACAACATTCTTCATAGTTACCAATCAGGCTTTAGGAGATCCCTTATACAATGTCATATGGACTACACTTGCTCTTCCTGGTACTCTGCCTTGACATAATACTGAAAGATAGATTGCAAATGTGGAGAAAATTCTCCAGTAAAGGAGGTATTTCTCAGTCCTCTCAGCCCCCCCTCCTCAGCCCTCTGAGGGACTTAGCTCTCCCGGAAGGGGCTAGTGGACTCTTACTTCCTCACAAATAGATTGATCAAACCCACATGCTTGTACCCTAGCATCACAAGACATGCTTTCCTCTCCTTGCAAGTGTTAACATAAGAACATAAGAACATAAGAAAGGAGGAACACTGCAGCAGGCCTGTTGGCCCATGCTAGGCAGGTTCTTCACAATCCGTCCCACTAACAGAATATTTGCTCAACCCAATTTTCAATGCTACCCAAGAAATAAGCTTTGACAATTCTACCCACTCATGCGCGAGTCCCACTCAAATCCAACCCCTCTCACTCATGAATTTATCCAACCTAAATTTGAAACTACCCAAGGTCCTAGCTTCAATAACCCTACTAGGCAGACTGTTCCACTCATCAACTACCCTATTTTCAAACCAATACTTTCCTATATCCTTTCTAAATCTAAACTTATCTAACTTGAATCCATTATTGCGGGTTCTCTCTTGGAGAGATATCCTCAAGACCTTATTTATATCCCCTTTGTTAATACCCATTTTCCACTTGTATACCTCGATCATGTCTCCCTCATTCTACGTCTTACAAGTGAATGTAATTTTAGGGTCTTCAATCTTTCTTCGTAAGGAAGATTTCTAATGCTATGTATTAATTTAGTCATTCTACGCTGAATGTTTTCTAACGAATTTATGTCCATTCTGTAATATGGAGACCAGAACTGAGCTGCGTAATCTAGGTGAGGCCTTACTAATGATGTATAAAGCTGTAATATAACCTCTGGACTTCTGTTGCTAACACTTCTTGATATAAATCCCAGTAATCTATTTGCCTTATTACGTACGCTTAGGCATTGATGTCTTGGTTTAAGGTTGCTGCTTACCATCACCCCCAAGTCCTTCTCGCAATCTGTATGGCTAAGTTCTACGTTATTTAACTTATAAGTGCTTGGGTTATGGACACTCCCGAGCTTCAGAACCTTGCATTTATCTACATTGAACTGCATCTGCCACTTTTCTGACCACGAATTAAGTTTGTCTAAATCTTCCTGAAGTTCTATGACATCTATGTTTGAATCAATTATCCTACCTATCTTCGTGTCGTCGGCGAATTTGCTCATATCACTAGTAATTCCCTCATCAAGGTCATTGATATATATTATAAACAACAATGGGCCCAAGACTGATCCCTGTGGAACACCACTTGTTACAAGTCCCCACTCGGATTTAACCCCATTTATGCACACTCTCTGCTTCCTATTGGTTAGCCATGACTCGATCCTTGACAGCACTTTTCCCCCAATGCCATGAGCTGCCACTTTCTTTAACAGTCTCTGGTGCGGTACTCTATCAAAAGCCTTACTAAAGTCTAAATAAACAATATCGAATTCTTTATCGTGATCAACAGCCTCAAAAGCTTTACTGAAGAAGGTTAATAAATTAGATAGGCAGGAACGGCCCCTCGTGAATCCATGCTGGGTATCATTAATCAAATTATGGTTATCTAGATGGCTTCTAATAATATCAGCTATAATTGACTCTAGTAATTTGCCTACAATTGAGGTCAGGCTTATTGGGCGGTAGTTTGACGGTAGTGACTTGTCCCCTGCTTTAAAAATAGGAATTACATTAGCCATCTTCCACATATCAGACACTACACCTGTTTGAAGAGAGTAATTACACTTTCTCCTTAGCAGGAAAATTAAGAGAAAACCCTGTATATATCTATAGCTGCTATATCTATAGCTAGATAAGAAATTTACCATCTTGTATTGAATATTGTTGCAATGTGTAGCAAGGGGGACGACGAGGAGCAAGAGGGAGGGCGGCGGCGGCTCAAGAGTGCTTCAAGGAATGGACGAGAGACGTGTCACGAGTTCGTTGCCTCATTATCTTTAAAAGACAAATGGACAGTAGTGACCAGTGCGTTCTTGACTCTTGTTCATTCTCACAATCTCAGGAAACTAGGAAAGTTAGACTAGTTCCCTTGTATGAGTCAGGAAATTCGCGGTAGAACTAATCACATAGTGTTAATGCATATGCGTGTTCTTCCTGCAGTAGATAATTCCACGAAACTATGAACAAGTGATGGTATTGATGACGTGTGTAACTGTTATTGCGAGAGATTGCAACGAACATTTCCGACGTGTTGTGACGAACACAAGTGCAACATTCTGCACTTGACACCTCTGCATTCGTCCATAAGACAACATTTTCGGCCTACTGGTGCAGTCAACGCCATAAGCTCACTTTACACGAGCAAGGTAAGTCTTAATCTCACTTGTAAAGCCGATTATAAAACTGCAGTTTTAGGCAGACACAAGGTGATTAGGGCTGATGTATTCTAGACCGTCATGTGAAAGCCCTCTACAAAACTCAGGCGAGTAGCTTACCACACTCCAGTAAATTGTTATACTGGAAAATATATGTTAGGTTCTTAACCTTAACTATACTGGTCATTCTAGAGCTGAGAGGTGAGGCTGCCACGACTCTGAGAGGTGAGGCTGCCACGACTCTGAGAGGTGAGGCTGCCACGACTCTGAGAGGTGAGGCTGCCACGACTCAAGCGAAGGAGACTTCTTGACTGCGGCTGCAAAATGTCTGAGTCGTCACTGAAGCTAAGTATATTTCAGTTTATGTCGGAAAGTAGACTTGGCTGGTAAATTCCCCCACAGCAAATCACCCAGAACAAAATGGTAAGATTCATTCTGGACCTGAGTCCCAGAGAACATGTAGGCCAGGATGAATTACAACAATTGGATATGCTGAATGTTGAAGACAGAGTAAAACAACTGACGTTAAATCAAGTTTATAAAATTGCTCAGTGTCCAGAATATCTTGCTGCCAATTTTGTCAAGGCTGGGAACCAAAGCAGTCATAGTACTGTACTAGGGGGAGAGAGCACAACTTTGTAGTTCCCACAGTCAGTGGCCAGGCTTCAAACACCTTTTATTGTACAGCAATAAAGGAATGGAACAGACTGCCTGCACATGTCAAAGCCAATCACAGTATGAACCAATTCAAGAAGAGAGCCAAAAGGTGCCTAATGAAAGGAAGGAGAATGATTTTTTATTTTTTTAGCTAACACACATGTAAATATAAAAAACTCATTTTACCTTATTCCTAGTATATCTCCTTTATAACATAATGATAAGCTATTATATCCTTAATATTATAATAATAAGGTATTAAAAGGACCTCAATGGAAATATGTCCCTTTATCTGACGCTTTTGGGCTATCTTAGGTTCTCTACACATATGGTGCTATGTATGATAATCTATGTAACTGTATTTATATATACCTGAAAAACTTACTAGTTTCATTATTTACTTCTCTTCTAATTTTACTCCTAATGCTAGACATAGTTACACCAAAGTTATATCCTACAATATCCTTCAGGGTACTTTTCTTGGCTAACACATGAACTTTATCATGAATTTGTTGCAGAGATTTAATAGCTAATGTGTGTGAATTTTCGTCTCAGCTGCCTCCTGGGGTTATTTCTCCTAAGACATTATTTGCTACACACTTCCACTTTAGGTGTCTTAGGTTGAACTGTTCCAGCAGCAAGATGTTTGGGACAGGAGTTGGGAGATTTTCCAGACAATAGTCGATTTTGAAAAGCTGTTCCTGGAATTGTTGGGAAGTGGCATCCGGAGGCTTGTATACATCCACAACAACAAGGTTTTCGATCTTTACTGCCAAAACTTCAACTCCATCATTCAAAGTGTTTAGTAGTTCTGAGCAAATGAGAGACTCTGTGACATACACGCCTACCCCAACCCTCTCTTGTTACCTGTTTACTCTGTCGCATCTGAATAAGTTATGACCTGGGTTCCATATTTCCTTGTCAAAGTTGTCCTTTATGTGGGTCTCTGTCAGAGCCACAAACATTATTGCATATAACTCTGTGAGTAGTTCATTGATGAAAGGTATTTTGTTGAGTGTTGATGGCTTTAGATCCTGTATTTTTGCAAAGATAAATGTCGTCGTATTGATGGCATGTAGGTGAAGCTTTGTTTGCTGGCACTAATATCTGTTGTTCTGGAGTGGAGGCCAATGACTGTGCCTCCACTCCAGAAGGTGGCAACAAGAGCAGGGTTTTTATTTTTCCAGTTTTTTTTTCTAATTTATATTATATTACGGCAGGATTCCAAATATTATAAGATTATATACTGTTTACTGCAGCAACAAATTTGCTGCAGGTAAACAACACTTGTTGGGTACTATCCTGGCCCTGTAATACATCAGCCTCTCAGAAGAGTTACTATCCTGGCCCTGTAATACATCAGCCTCTCAGAAGAGTTACTATCCTGGCCCTGTGATACATCAGCCTCTCAGAAGAGTTACTATCCTGGCCCTGTGATACATCAGCCTCTCAGAAGAGTTACTATTCTGGCCCTGTGATACATCAGCCTCTCAGAAGAGTTACTATCCTGGTCCTGTGATACATCAGACTCTCAGAAGAGTTACTATCCTGGCCCTGTGATACATCAGCCTCTCAGACGAGTTACTATCCTGGCCCTGTGATACATCAGCCTCTCAGAAGAGTTACTATCCTGGTCCTGTGATACACCAGACTCTCAGAAGAGTTACTATCCTGGCCCTGTGATACACCAGACTCTCAGAAGAGTTACTATCCTGGTCCTGTGATACACCAGACTCTCAGAAGAGTTACTATCCTGGTCCTGTGATACACCAGACTCTCAGAAGAGTTACTATCCTGGCCCTGTGATACACCAGCCTCTCAGAAGAGTTACTATCCTGGTCCTGTGATAC
Organism: Cherax destructor; assembly: GCA_009830355.1. Lineage (NCBI taxonomy): Eukaryota > Metazoa > Arthropoda > Malacostraca > Decapoda > Parastacidae > Cherax > Cherax destructor. The sequence continues at coordinate 21,662 of WNWK01012875.1, forward strand.
ACCAGACTCTCAGAAGAGTTACTATCCTGGTCCTGTGATACACCAGACTCCCAGAAGAGTTACTATCCTGGCCCTGTGTTACACCAGACTCTCAGAAGAGTTACTATCCTGGCCCTGTGATACACCAGACTCTCAGAAGAGTTACTATCCTGGCCCTGTAATACATCAGTCTCTCAGAAGAGTTACTATCCTGGTCCTGTGATACATCAGCCTCTCAGAAGAGTTACTATCCTGGCCCTGTGATACACCAGACTCTCAGAAGAGTTACTATCCTGGCCCTGTGATACATCAGACTCTCAGAAGAGTTACTATCCTGGCCCTGTGATACACCAGACTCTCAGAAGAGTTACTATCCTGGCCCTGTAATACATCAGTCTCTCAGAAGAGTTACTATCCTGGTCCTGTGATACATCAGCCTCTCAGAAGAGTTACTATCTTGGCCCTGTGATACACCAGACTCTCAGAAGAGTTACTATCCTGGCCCTGTGATACACCAGACTCTCAGAAGAGTTACTATCCTGGCCCTGTGATACACCAGACTCTCAGAAGAGTTACTATCCTGGCCCTGTGATACACCAGACTCTCAGAAGTTATTATCCTGGCCCTGTGATACATCAGACTCTCAGAAGAGTTACTATCCTGGCCCTGTGATACATCAGACTCTCAGAAGAGTTACTATCCTGGCCCTGTGATACATCAGACTCTCATAAGAGGTAAACAAATTTATTTAACGTGATTTAACGGGAATTAAATGTTCACTTTATTTTAAGCTCAAAATAGTCAAATTTGTACCTACAAACTATGATACTGTTGATAAAATTGCCAATTTAGCATTCTGTTATGGCAACGTTTCGCTTTCCAGGGGCGTTGTGACGGCTTGACAAATTTCTTGGAGAGCAAAACGTTGTCACAATAAAATGTCACACTAGTTGTGTGTGTGACCTTTGACCTAACCTTCACACTTGAATGTCACTCTCCTTCAGTGTGGGCGAAACGTTTCGGAATAAAGATACCTAACTGTTGCACATAATTATCAATTCATATCTAGCATCCTGCAAGCTATGTTTTTATATAGAATTAATAGTCTCAAAGAAAAGAAACGTTAATAATGATAATAATAATAATAATAATAATTATAATTATAATTATAATAATAATAATAATAACACTTATTATTACTTTATTATTATTATTGTTATAAATAAATAATAGTTTAGGATTTTATAATTCTTGATCGCCTGTTCACAATCGCTCGCAATACAAAGCCATAAGATAAATATAAGATACAGATAAGATAAGATAAGATTTCTTGGGATTTTTAACCCTGGAGGGTTAGCCACCCAGGATAACCCAAGATAGTCAGTGCGTCATCGAGGACTGTCTGTCTTATTTCCATTGGGGTCCTCAATCTTGTCCCCCAGGATGCGACCCACACCAGTCGACTAACACCCAGGTACCTACTTGCTGCTAGGTGAACATGACAGCAGGTGTAAGGAAACACGTCGAAATGTTTCCACTCCGCCGGGAATCGAACCCGGGCCCTCCGTGTGTGAAGCGAGAGCTTCACACACATAAGACACACATAAGAAAGGAATCTTTTGCTAGTGATTTCTGGCCGACAGCCGAGGATGAGTTAGTATAGTAGTGCACGCAGCGATACACACTTTAAATTTAATTCTTGTTTTAATATGAAAGTACGCGGCTCATACAAGTAGAAACTAGTGGGAACCCCAGTTGGGAGTGAAAATACCAGTCTAGTTGATATTTATAAAAAAATACCAGTCTAATTGGTATTGATCAATAATACCAGTCTAGCTGGTATTTATTAAAATACCAGAATGTGCAAGAATGTACATTCTTGTACAACTTGTCAGACACTGCAACATCATGGAATCTTGATTCTGAGGACCTGTACATAACCTATACGGCAACGACAACTACTACTACAACTAACCCATCTCTTTGGGTATGACCTACTTCCACTGGGGAATCCCGCCTACCAGTGACTATGCCCTCGTCTGCTACCCGTCCCTTTCCACCTGACGTTAGTATATAAGCGCCAGCCTCCTTGCCTCTGCTCCAGAAATTCAACGACTTCGGTGCTGTTCACACCACTCCAAGGCCGAGGGACTGATTACCTCATCTTTTGTATATAGTTCTACTGTCTTCATATAATGTCCAAGAATGTGTATTGATAAAGCCACTGGATGGCGAAACGTTTACAATAAAGATACCCAGATGTTGCACATGTGTCTATATTTCAACATGATTCATTACTGATTGTAGTCTTTTAAGCAAATAATTAGGCAATTCTACAAACAACTAAATGCAAAAATCAAATCATGACAAAATAAACATGTGGATAAGGATAGGATAGTCTGCTTATAACCATATTGTCTGATTACATGCAGATTACTGATATGAAAATTGGAAGATTTAACAATTTGTTTAATGTGCCCACAGGCTGCAAACTAACAGTACCACAGTCAAAGGCACCAAAATCTCTAATTTGTATTCCCGTGAGATTTTCCCTGTTAATAAAAATTTCTGCCTTACCCATATTTTGTTTAAAATTTTTATTTGTCATCTAAGGCAGTATATACAGCATAAGTGAATTGACACTGACTTTTGAATCTTCCACATTGAAATAACACGTGTAGACCTGTGTATTGTCAACATAACTATGATAATCAACTCCAAGGGCACATGACGATAAGGCTAAGCAATAAGGCTAAAGAATACGTGTCCAAGAACAGAGCCCTGAGGAACACCATATAACAATGGAGACGACTCAGATACAGGATCACTGACTACTACTTGATATGACCGACCAGAAAAATATGATTTCAGAAGAGACATCCTATGTGCGGGATATTTGTGTAATATTAATAATAGAATGCTTGTATTTTTCACAAAATATTTCTGATAATAAATGAGAGATAATGACGAAGAACCAAGCGAAAACTGGATATTTATCTTAATTAACAGCTGAATAATGTTAAGAGTGTTAACTACAGTTTATCAGGTCACAACAACATTGTGCTCTCTTGTTATCAGTACTATTATTACTAAATAGTAACGAAGGAAAAAATTATGCTAATTAGTGTACTATATATAGTGGCGATCTTTATAATATCTTGTCTTGGTCAATGTTGACATTCTTTGATAATGTGTTATAATGTGTTATAATGTGTTATAATGTGTTATAATGTGTTCTTCACTCTCACTCTGCTGACAAAATTCCAAAAAATATAAAAATATCTTACTCTTATGATGGAGAGTGAGATGTGGATTCTAGACAGATTTACTAGAGGGCTCTCACCAAGAGTGGCCTCCCCACCAGAGTGGCCTCCCCCACCAAGAGTGGCCTCCTCCCCACCCAGTTATGTCCTCTCCACCAAGGAAGCCTCTACCAAGAGTGTCCTCTCACAAGAGTGGCCATCTCTCCACCAAAGTGTCCTCTCCCACCAAGGTGACATCTCCTCTCCACAAGGTGGCCTTCCACCAAGTGTGCTCTCCCATAAGGTGTTACCAAGAGTGTTCCACCAAGTGTCTCCTCACTCTCCTCTCCACAAGAGTTGTCCTCTCCCACAAAATCTAAAAGTGCCTCTCACCTGATGGACAAGAGTGTAGAGTGGCTACATCTTCCCACCAGAGGTGCAAGAGTGGCCTCCCTTCCCACCAAGAGTGGCCTCCCTCCCACCAGAGTGGCCTCCTCCCACCAAGGTGGCCTCCTCCCCACCAGAGTAGCCTCTCCCAGGCCTCCTCCCCACCAAGAGTGGCCTCCCTCCCCACCAAGCGTGGCCTCCTCCCCACCAAGAGTGGCCTCCTCCCCACCAAGAGTGGTCCTCTCCTCCCCACCAAGACGTGGTCCTCCTTCCCACCAAGCTTCCTCCTCCCACAAGAGTGGTCCTCCCTCCCCACCAAGAGTGGCCTCCCTCCCCACCAAGAGTGTCCTACCTCCTCCACGAAGAGTGGCCTCCTCCCTACCAAGAGTGGCCTCCTCCCACAGAAGAGTGGCACTCCTCCTCAGTCCAAGAGTGGCCTCCTCCCCACAAGAGTGGCCTCTCCCACCATAGAGTCCATAAATGATACTAGAATAAAAGAGTTATAATACCAATATATACAGCCAGATGTGATTACAGGGAAGGACACAAGAAATCTGCCTTATGTAAATGTGTGCGTCCAGGAAGTCTAGAAACGTCGTCCAGCCAGAACATAAAAAAATAATATTCTCCCAGACTACATTGAGAGGACATTATTTTTAAATTTATTTCTTCTGTTCATGTTTCATAGTTTTTAGTTTCTGAGTTAAGGCTTTTTCATGTTTTTATTTATATTACAGCGTGATCTTTGTAAGTTTGGTGTTACTATATTAAAGAACTTGATCCTTGTATTTCTTCTGTATCTGCTTATTGAGTAATTTTTTGTTATGTGTTTGCTATGAATAACATGTGGTCATTTTTATCTCTTCTATGTATGATAACATGATCTTGATAGGTCTCTTCTAATACTATGTATGATAACATGATCTTGATAGGTCTCTTCTAATACTATGTATGATAACATGATCTTGATAGTTCTCTTCTAATACTATGGATGATAACATGATCTTGATAGGTCTATTCTAATACTATGTATGATAACATGATCTTGATAGGTCTCTTCTAATACTATGTATGATAACATGATCTTGATAGGTCTGCTGTAACTGTGTGTAAAATCATGATCTTTGTATCTGCTATTACTATGTACATGTATAACGAAAGAACATTTGTTGCTTTGGTGTTACAATGATAGTGACTCATTAGATGTCATTTTAATTACAGTGCAAGTCAACATTACTGGTGAGAGAAAAGTATAAATTAGGAAATGTAAGAATGGATGTGAATGGAAACTTATAAAACATTACACAGTTCAGGTGACATAACTCATCTACGTTCATTTTACTGGAAAATATAGAGTTTATTTGTTAGAGTCTGACAGAGCCTCAGTCTCCTCATATAAACACCTGAAACTTACAAGAACTTACCATTTATTACGTTGTATTTACGTTTCTTCTTTAAGCTCTTTGTCACATGTTTTCATTGCATCTGTAAATTCAGCAAACTACTTAATTTCTTTATATAAGTACCTAACAAATTTATTTGGCAAAGTATGGGGGTGATGTCAGTATTTTGACTTTGTATCTTCAAATGCCTTCCATCACAATTCTCATTGTTTTTGCACAATAAATGTTTCACCATAGTAATGAATAAGGTTAAATACAACGTTAACATTTCTTCATATATATTAAACATTTCAAAATAGGTTCCTACATAATTATGTGGTAAAAAAAATCAATAATATTGTTATAGGAATTTTATTAAGTAAAAATACATGAAATAATTCTCCATTTCCCTTATTCCATTTCACATGTTTCTTTGAGACAAATCCTTAGTTTATTTTTTGGCATAGTTTATATTCTTTAGTGTGTAAAATCATTAGATTCTAGTGCTATAAGCTTGCTAATATTCTTAGTTCCCATCTTTGATTTCTACAGTCCCTGCTCACTCTTTCTACTTGCTTTATACAACGAATAATTCCTCGGGTAATTTGAAAAGTCTATGTAACTAACTAATGAATTTATCTTCAACTTTTAATGAATCCCTACATTTCAAAGAAAAAAATGTGGGACTCAGTATCACTGAATAAAAACGTTTCATTATCACCGTAATGTGGCTTCAAGATCTTATTACGATGGAAGTAATTTCTTCCAAACATTCTCAAGAATCTGAATACCTAGGCAGAGGAGATGACTATCTTACCTAACTGTATTATCTTTTTAAAAAGGGATCTGTGATAGCATTACTTATTTATTTTTATCATTAATGTAATTAGCAATATTAAGGAAGGTGTAATGAATAGAATAAAATAGAATAAATAGAATGGCCTGTTGTACCTGGCAGACAAGGAACAATCCTCAAGTAAATAAAGGTGAAGACAAACAGAAAAGGTAGTTTATGAGTACCCATATATTACTTCAACTAATATTTACAATATGTACGAAGTACAATAGAACAATAAACTGTTCATGAGTGAGAGCAACGCTAGTTCACTTACCGAGACTGGCTTTTCACTTCATACAAGATAGACAGTATGGTAGTCGACCAGACTCAGTGCGAGTCTGTTCCCTTACCAGGTGTGCAAACAACGTTAATTTGGCCAGGTCAAGTTCTCACACAAGTGAGAGCTTGCCAGGTCAAGCTGTCACACAAGTGAGAGCTTGACAGTGAAGCAGAACACCCGGGCCTCTCAGCAGCTACTCCGACCTAACTGTCAGTTTGGCTTGTACAGTAGAAAGACAAGACGTGAGTGTTTGATGATATCCAAACAAATTATAGCGCCACCCTCAAACCCCCAGAGCACTCTTATGATTGAGGTTATTGCATCCCTAGGATGGCTAGCATGGCGCCAGGGAAAAATAACAAAATAAACTGGCTAAAGGGACCGCCATTCCTCTCATACCATCTTACCCAGCTGGTAGTGTTCGACATGATAATAAAATTTAAGTACCTGTGACTAAGTCTTAGCCCCAGGGAGGGACAACAGATGATAGGGGTAACAAAGATCCAAGACACTTGCAAACTGTAGCAATATACTCCCTCATTACAAAAGCTTAATGTGTGTTGTATCAAGCTTGAAAGTATATAGACAACACAATACGGGAAAGAAATAAGTGCTCAAAAGTACCCATCACTCTAACCCTAACCAGATATACAATATGAAGATTGAGACACTTATGCAACATATGGGAATCTTTATTGAAGAAACGTTTCGCCACACAGTGGCTTCATCAGTCCAATACAAAGTAGAAAGTTGTAAGGAGAGGAGGAGTTTGAGGTAATCAGTCCCTCAGCCTGGAATCGATGTGTTCAGTCCATCACTCTTGTAGAAAGTACAGCATAGGGCCAGAGAAGTGGCTTATATACTGTAGTCAGGTGAGTCGAAGCAGGAGGAGGCGGGGTCACAGTGGAACCTTCCTCTAGTGTAAGTAGGTCTTCGTCCAAAGGTTGGACAAGTGTTGAAGAATTCCTTGTATCAAGATCCCATGATGTTGCAGTGTCTGACACATGTGAAAAATGGTTTTGAAAACCGACAAGTTGAAGATTGAGACTCACCTGACTACAGTATATAAGCCACTTCTCTGGCCCTATGCTGTACTTTCTACAAGAGTGATGGACTGAACACATCGATTTCAGGCTGAGGGACTGATTACCTCAAACTCCTCCTCTCCTTACACCTTTCTACTTTGTATTGGACTGATGAAGCCACTGTGTGGCGAAACGTTTCTTCAATAAAGATTCCCATATGTTGCATAAATGTCTCAATCTTCAACTTGTCGGTTTTCAAAACCATTTATCCCACAGATATACAATAGATACACTTATATATATAGCCTAAGTAATTTAGCAAGCCCTGGTGAGTCCACCAGTGTGTTGGCCTTTCATGAGACGAGTGTTTTTATTCCTCATGGTGCTCAGTAATGTCAGAAGATGACAGGTACATGTTGAAGTGCTCCAGTGTTAAGATTAGACTTGGGACATCTTGTATATCGGAGTAGACCCGTTGGTGTTGCCTAAAAATAGAAGACAGGATGGATAACTTCCTCCCCAGAGGCTTGACGTAGACCTGTGACAATTCCCTAGTCACAGTCATCCACCTGCAGGAAAAATGGACTTGAGTAATATTGTGATGACAATAAAGGGGCTGTGCCCAGCTCCTTTTTGTTTTCTAAAGAGACACTTGCCACTTAGATGATCACTTAAACGGAACCTTCCTACTGGTAAGGGTGCATAAGAGGCCACAATGTTGAACAAATTGAGTATTTGCGATAAAGCCTACCCTTCACAGAATTTTTTAAATAATTTTTTTTACCCATGAGGACTGGATGATCCTTGATGGTCAGAAGCCTAACCTTCCTAGAAATCCATGAATGGCTTTTTTTTTATCCTGAAAGCTTAGATAATTCTGAATGACCAGAATATTAAATGTCTTAGTTGCTACGTTTCCCTCTCTCACTATGTGGCCTTAAAAGGAGGATTTATTAACATTCACAGGGTACACTGTCTAAACCTATCAAAAAAGATCTATGTCGGGAAATATTCTCGTCCATGGTATCAAACTACGACTATATTATTCAGGAATGCCCGAGTGCTTGCTAGTCCTTTAATAGCCAGATGGATCGATCTGTTTTTGGAATGTTTTGTGCATGCCAAGGTGGGTTACGGTATATTGGTAATGCCCTACTAGAATTACTAAGGCTCTTGATGAAGTCTAATTTGGACACCTTACCCACGAGGTGTATGACATCGTCCATGTGGGGCAGTGGGTAAGCATCTAGCAATGTTACTGATTCATCTTCCTGTAGTCAGTACACATCCAAAATCCGCTATCTGGTTTCTTTGCATGAATGAAGGATAAGTCCCAAGGACTTCAAGATTCTTTTAATAACCCATGCTCTAGTAGGAAACTAATATTTTGTAATAATCTCTGCTTCTCGGATGCGCTCTCTAGAGGGCGAGGTTAATAAGTTCAAATGTACCCACATCTATGTCTCGAAATACAAGATTGAATACTTTAGGTACATTCGAAATATGTTGGGACAAAACTGCAGAATGATGGTGAAATCAGCCATTTGTACTTCCGAGAGTCCGAGCATAAGAGAATGTTTTTTTTTAAGTAGATCCGAGCTATGCAGTCTTATTGTTCTGCACTGACTTTTTACAAAGCGTCAGGCTCATCGATAGGGTATTGTCAAGAAAAAAATGGTCCATGTCGGACCAAAATGTGTGAGTTATTTATGTATAATTAAGATTTAATTTTTTTGCGTGGTGGTGTCAGTAAACTTTGCTCTCAAAATGTGACCAGATAAAGACTAGATACTTTGTCATACCTCTGTTTATGTGTCTTCAGCTTCCTTAAGCTTATCCTTAGCTAACTGATGTACTAGGTGTACAGTGTACTAGGTGTACAGCCTTGGAATTCTATGAAGAATTATTTGTAGTCATCATCTCCCAGCCAGACGTCTTTGAAAATTTTCTGAGAGCCTCTTACATTATGGCCAAATATCAGTGGAAACTACTGTACCCAGAAGACTCCTGCAAGTTGCTCTAACAGTTAAGAGAAACAAAGGCAAGAATTCTTCTCGGTCAAGTGAAAAATCAGGCTATAAGATTGCATAATTATTTGACATGGTGTTGCAACATTATGTGGGAACATATCCATATTGCCTTCTCTTTGACAGCCAAAATTCTTAATTAATTTCTCAGAGCATTAATTTTGTCAGTGGAAGATAAGATATTTCTCAGTGTTTCCTTGCATGTTGGAATTTACCTTGTTTAAATGATCAAAGATATCCACTAAGTAGCATAATTTTGTAGACTAAGTGTTATCTACAAGCAACACAAAATTCTTCTTGCTGCTCAAGGGTAAAAAAGTAAATAACTCATCGTAGATTTGATACACTGGTGACAACACTTTGCTTCTCGACAGCCATCTTGCCTCCGTGTCCACAACATTCACAGCTGTGCCACAACATTCACAGCTGTGCCACAACTTCTACGAATAGTTTGTCAAACAGACGTGATTTAATTGACCTACTCTTTTAAGTAGCTCACCATTTTTACAACTTTGTCAAGTACAGCCTTCATCTTACTGTTGATTGTTGTTGCCAGCTGCACCTCACTATGATTGTTGTTGCCAGCTGCACCTCACTATGATTGTTGTTGCCAGCTGCACCTCACTATGATTGTTGTTGCCAGCTGCACCTCACTATGATTGTTGTTGCCAGCTGCACCTCACTATGATTGTTGTTGCCAGCTGCACCTCACTATGATTGTTGTTGCCAGCTGCACCTCACTATGATTGTTGTTGCCAGCTGCACCTCACTATGATTGTTGTTGCCAGCAGCACCTCACTATAATTGTTGTTGCCAGCTGCACCTCTCTATGATTGTTGTTGCCAGCTACACCTCACTATGATTGTTGTTGCCAGCTGCACCTCACTATGATTGTTGTTGACAGCTGCACCTCACAAGGATTGTTGTTGCCAGCTGCACCTCACTATGATTGTTGCTGACAGCTGCCCCTCACTATGATTGTTGTTGCCAGCTGCACCTCACAATTATTGTTGTTGCCAGCTGCACCTCACTATGATTGTTGTTGCCAGCTGCATCTTACTATGATTGTTGTTGCCAGCTGCACCTCTCTATGATTGTTGTTGCCAGCAGCACCTCTCTATGATTGTTGTTGCCAGCTGCACCTCACTATGATTGTTGTTGCCAGCTGCACCTCACAATGATTGTTGTTGCCAACTGCACCTCACTATGATTGTTGTTGCCAGCTGCACCTCACTATGATTGTTGTTGCCAGCTGCACCTTACTATGATTGTTGTTGCCAGCTGCACCTCACTATGATTGTTGTTGCCAGCAGCACCTCACTATGATTGTTGTTGCAAGCTGCACCTCACTATGATTGTTGTTGCCAGCTGCACCTCACTATGGTTGTTGTTGCCAGCTGCACCTCACTATGATTGTTGTTGCCAGCAGCACCTCACTATGATTGTCGTTGCCAGCTGCACCTCACTATGATTGTTGTTGCCAGCAGCACCTTACTATGATTGCTGTTGCCAGCTGCACCTCACTATGTTGTTGTTGCCAGCTGCACCTCACTATGATTGTTGTTGCCAGCTGCACCTCACTATGATTGTTGTTGCCAGCTGCACCTCACTATGATTGTTGTTGCCAGCTGCACCTCACTATGATTGTTGTTGCCAGCTGCACCTCACTATGATTGTTGTTGCCAGCTGCACCTCACTATGATTGTTGTTGCCAGCTGCACCTCACTATGATTGTTGTTGCCAGCTGCACCTCACTATGATTGTTGTTGCCAGCTGCACCTCACTATGATTGTTGTTGCCAGCTGCACCTCACTATGATTGTTGTTGCCAGCTGCACCTCACTATGATTGTTGTTGCCAGCTGCACCTCACTATGGAGAAAGCAGTGTTGTTATGACGTCACTGTTTTCTTCACTAATGATACAAATCCTTTCATTGAACCAACCATTGATGGAGCAGCGTCTGTGTGTTATTTAATTAAACTAGTGTGTTAGATGTTGTGTTCTTCTAACATGTTAATTTATCTGTCTCTAAGTGTTGTCTAATTTGATTGTTAATGTGTTGCCAAGAGGATTATGTTATCTAACTTCAATGTTAATGTGTTGCCAAGAGGATATTCATAGTGTGTAGTCCACAGTATTTTATCTTTCATTTATTTACATTTAATTTTATGAATAATTTATTTTCCCGTAAGGGAAAATAAGGTAAGGGAAATAAGGTAAGGGAAAATAAATTATTCTTCTGTTATCCTATTGGTTTACTGTTATAGTAACGCAGTTATCATAATGAAGTCGTTTAATGTTATAATAACGTATGCAGCGCCAGTTTGGAACCCTCACCTAGCTAACCATATAAGGAATCTAGAGAAAGTGCAAAGGTTTGAAACAAGACTAGTCCCGGAGCTAAGGGGTATGTCCTACGAGGAGAGGTTAAGGGAAATCGACCTAACGACACTGGAAGACAGGAGAGATAGGGGATATGATAACGACATATAAAATACTGAAAGGAATCGACAAGGTGGACAGAGACAGGATGTTCCAGAGATGGGACACAGCAACAAGGGGACACACTTGGAAGTTGAAAACCCTGATGAGTCATAGGGATGTTAGGAAGTATTTCTTTAGCCTTAGAGTTGTCAGGAAGTGGAATAATTTGGAGAGTGAAGTAGTGGAAGCAAGTTCCATACATAGCAGGGAGAGAGTGAATTAGTATCGACCAGTGAAGAGGCGGGGCCAGGAGCTATGATCGACCCCTGCAACAACATATAGGTGAGTACATATAGGTGAGTACATATAGGTGAGTACACACACACACGCACACACTCACACACACACACACTCACACACACACACATACACACTAGTAACATACACAAACATGTGCACACATTTTCATACATACTTGCACTTTCTTACAAAGTTGTTAAAAGGAAATAAGGAAATTCCTAAGAATAAAATTTAAAAGAATTCTTCATAAACCTAATAGAGAAATGCTGTTATATAGTATTTTCAAGCTATTAATAATGAGAAATGTGATGTAAATAAGTGACAAATGAAAGACACTTGCAATAGACAAAACAAAGTAGACAATTGCAAATCTTCTTACGAAAGTAAAAGATTTGATGGAAAAAATATTAAATATGTATCTCACTTTCTTCCCATCTTCACTTCTCTATATTATGAGAAAACATTCGTAACCACACACTCACACACTCAAATAAAACAATAAAACTCTGTGTGATGAAAATAAAATCTTCAAACTCAGAGACTCGACCTCCTGACAAAAGGAATTTCAGTGACCATGTAATAACTTGGCTGGCAGGTCTCTTCTTAATGGCTCTTACACTTATCTTTTACTCTATTGTTATTGTATGTTGTAAGATACTTGAGTGTTGCTGTTCTGTTACTGTATTGTTCATGTGTGTTACGGTACAGTTCTCGTGTGTTGCTGTACTATTCTCAGAATTAATGTACTGTTTTTATGTATTGCTGTACTGGTTTTGCATTTTACTGTATTGTCTTCTGCTACCGTATTTTAAAAGTTATTATACTTATACGTTACTGTACTGTTTCATTATATTCCTGTTCTGTTCTTGTATATTTGACGGTAACGACTTCTCCACTGCTTTAAAAATAGGAATTACATTGGCCATCTTCCACATACCAGACACTACACCTGTTTGAAGAGATAGATTAAAAATGTTAGATATTGGTTTACAGAGTTCCATTTTGCATTCCTTAAGAACCCTTGCTAAAAGCTCATCGGGACCCGGCGATTTATTTTGTTTCAGTCGGTCTACTTGTTTCATAAAGTCGGTCTACTTGTTTTATCCTGTACTCTCCCAGACCTCTCCAACACCCATCCTGTACTCTCCCAGACCTCTCCAACACCCATCCTGTACTCTCCCAGACATCTCCAACATCCATCCTGTACTCTCCCAGAACTCTCCAACACCCATCCTGTACCGTCCCAGACCTCTCCAACACCCATCCTGTACTCTCCCAGACCTCTCCAACACCCATCCTGTACTCTCCTACACCTCTCCAACACCCATCCTGTACTCTCCCAGACATCTCCAACATCCATCCTGTACTCTCCCAGAACTCGCCAACACCCATCCTGTACTGTCCCAGACCTCTCCAACACCCATCCTGTACTCTCCCAGACATCTCCAACACCCATCCTGTACTCTCCCAGACATCTCCAACACCCATCCTGTACTCTCCCAGACATCTCCAACATCCATCCTGTACTCTCCCAGAACTCGCCAACATCCATCCTGTACTCTCCCAGACCTCTCCAACACCCATCCTGTACTCTCCCAGACCTCTCCAACACCCATCCTGTACTCTCCACGAGCACTTCCTGTATATTTACATCCTTCCTACTCTCAATTCGTCATATTCTTCTCCTTTATTCTCACTTCTTTCATATAGCACATTCATTAAATTCACTTCCATCTTTCTCATATACTTCTTACTCACCTCCTTCATACTCTCTGTCTTTATTTTAAATCCCGTCACACCCACTTCCTTCATACATAATTCTTTCATACGCAGTCGCACTCTTTTCAATCATTTCCTTCATTCTTTCTTTCATGCTATCTTCTGATGCAACATTCTCATTGATCTCATTATTACTTCTCCCAAGAATGAAATTCCACGAGCAATTCATTATTTCCATTCGACATTTCCTGAAAATATTCTCTTTGTATTTCTAAAACCTCTTGTCTCACACGTTTCATGACGTACTGAAATATGTTGTGCCCTAACTTATATTGTGATAAATGGTAATATCCAGACATCACAGCTGATCACAACATAATATCAGAGACATTAACAACACAGGTGTACTGGCCAGGTTGTAGCAGCCACCTACAAAATTCTTTTTGCCAGGTGATCGCGTCTCCCCAGTAGCTAACTGTTGTTTTATTGTCTATTTTTTTTTGGTTTATGTGCGCGCATTTATGAACCCGTGCGTGTTTTGCAATCACAAAAGACGAGTAACAAAAGAAATAATATCACATTTTTCATGGAGGTGGATAATTAGAATCGGGCAGTCGTTTACACACAATACAACGTTCCCACATACGCTTATTCTTTTATATAACTGAAAAATATATATTAATATAGATACTGTGACATAAGTAGGACTAAAATTGTCATAGAATAATGATATCCGGGAGTGTTGGTGTACGTTCATGGCTGTTGTGGAGAGTGTTATTATAGGAAACAAATTTCTTTGTGTCCCCTCTTGTAATTCCTCCACCAGGAAAGTCTCGACCTTAGTTTGAAAATACTTATTTGCCATCCAGCAAGGTCGCCTGGGACCTCCAGCAAGGTCGCCTGGGACCTCCAGCAAGGTCGCCTGGGACCTCCAGCAAGGTCGCCTGGGACCTCCGGTAACTGGGGAAGGTAAGAAGTCCAGTAGACAGATGGATGAATTCCTGGACACAAGATCCTGGGGAGATATTGAGGTAGGAAGCTAGAGGTGAGGATACTGAGAGAGACGAGGCAAGCCTTTGTGTAATGAAGGAAATATATTGGGAGAGGGGTAAGGAGCGCGTGCACGCGCGTGCACACTTACACACACTTACACACACACACACACACACACACACACACACACACTACAGGAAGGATCATATGCAGATATAATATGGCACACAGTGTCCCAAAATTTAACAAAGTGTCATGGCAGGTGGTTTAGACAAAGGCTGTTTCCTTGTTAAGTGATGCAACAATATTGAAAAAGTCATTAGAGAAAAGTGCACTCAACATATTAACTGGTAAACAATTTGAATTTCTGTCTACAAAATCCTGTGTTTATAATATAGAAGAAATTATTGAATAAAGAAATGACTGGAGACATAACATTTACCTAGACTATCATAAAACCTTTATCAGTGTTATCAGAGATTCAAAGATCACTGAGTTATATGCAGTGATTTCAGAGATATAAATTACGCTTATACATAATAACACCAGAGATACAAAGATCACAGTTTTAGACTTAGAAAAATTAGAAATATCAGAGATATAAATGTTACGTAATATTACATATAAATATCGATGATAGGAAGATCACAATAACACGAACAATACAAGTATCACACTGTTTTAAATTGTATCAAAACTGATAAGGAAGTTATTCATAGAAACATGTGAAAATGCAGAAAAACTCAAATAAGAACATAAGAAGCTATGACATTTAAATAGATGAAAATAATAAACAATAATTGGCCTCACCATGGTGGTCTAGGTAGAGGAGTTCTTCTCTTCTGGCTGGACTATGTTTCCAGTCTTCCCGGGCGGGTGTTTTACTGGGCGCAGATTTCTGTGTGTCCTCCCCAGTAATTACATCTGCTCGTAAATATTGATATTTAAACACTTGTGTTGTAATATCATATATGGGCAGTGCTTCATGGTGTTGCTGCATTTGAAGAGTTAAGTTCCTCTCTGAGGAAATGCTGTGTTTGGAGTTCACAGCTCTCAACGTCCCCCTCAAATGATGCAGTTTAATCTCCATTTTTTTCCCTTATATAACATGATAATATTTTGCTAAATGAATGTGAGTGTAGAACACATTTTCACACATTGTTAAAGAGTGTAAACACTGACTGATCAAAACCGTTGTAACATGAAAGTTTGTTCTGGAAAGTGTATTGTAAATTGTACTCTGCGTTGTCTTTTTCAAGAATAATGTTTTAAGTAATAATCGTACTCATGACGCCTGATGTGTTGTAGTTAATTAATACTATTAAACATTACTCAAGTATTCAACATTCGAGTTCCTGAATCACTTAAGGACACCTAAATAACGACAAATCTATTTAGAAATAATTGATTTACATAACTTTAAAAATGTCTATCAAAGTATATTAAAGTCTGTTATTTACGCATAGTTATTTGTCTGTACTTACAAGTGAGAGGGAACATTCAGTCTGGTGAATGTCATCACTTACAAGTGAGAGGGAACATTCAGTAAGGTGAATGTCATCACTTACAAGTACGAGGGAACATTCAGTCTGGTGAATGTCATCACTTACAAGTACGAGGGAACATTTTGTGTGGTGAATGTCATCACTTACAAGTACGAGGGAACATTCAGTCTGGTGAATGTCATCACTTACAAGTACGAGGGAACATTCAGTCTGGTGAATGTCATCACTTACAAGTACGAGGGAACATTCAGTCTGGTGAATGTCATCACTTACAAGTAAGAGGGAACATTCAGTCTGGTGAATGTCATCACTTACAAGTACGAGGGAACATTCTGTGTGGTGAATGTCATCACTTACAAGTACGATGGAACATTCTGTGTGGTGAATGTCATCACTTACAAGTACGAGGGAACATTCTGTGTGGTGAATGTCATCAATTACAAGTACGAGGGAACATTCTGTGTGGTGAATGTCATCACTTACAAGTGCGAGGAAACATTCGGTGTGGTGAATGTCATCACTTACAAGTGCGAGGGAACATTCAGTCTGGTGAATGTCATCACTTACAAGTACGAGGGTACATTCAGTCTGGTGAATGTCATCACTTACAAGTACGAGGGAACATTCAGTCTGGTGAATGTCATCACTTACAAGTACGAGGGAACATTCAGTATGGTGAATGTCATCACTTACAAGTACGAGGGAACATTCAGTCTGGTGAATGTCATCACTTACAAGTACGAGGGAACATTTTGTGTGGTGAATGTCATCACTTACAAGTACGAGGGAACATTCAGTCTGGTGAATGTCATCACTTACAAGTACGAGGGAACATTCAGTCTGGTGAATGTCATCACTTACAAGTACGAGGGAACATTCAGTCTGGTGAATGTCATCTCTTACAAGTACGAGGGAACATTCAGTCTGGTGAATGTCATCACTTACAAGTGCGAGGGAACATTCAGTCTGGTGAATGTCATCACTTACAAGTACGAGGGAACATTCAGTCTGGTGAATGTCATCACTTACAAGTGCGAGGGAACATTCAGTCTGGTGAATGTCATCACTTACAAGTACGAGGAAACATTCAGTCTGGTGAATGTCATCACTTACAAGTACGAGGGAACATTCAGTCTGGTGAATGTCATCACTTACAAGTACGAGGGAACATTCAGTCTGGTGAATGTCATCACTTACAAGTGCGAGGGAACATTCAGTCTGGTGAATGTCATCTCTTACAAGTACGAGGGAACATTCAGTCTGGTGAATGTCATCACTTACAAGTGCGAGGGAACATTCAGTCTGGTGAATGTCATCACTTACAAGTACGAGGGAACATTCAGTCTGGTGAATGTCATCACTTACAAGTACGAGGGAACATTCAGTCTGGTGAATGTCATCACTTACAAGTGCGAGGAACATTCAGTCTGGTGAATGTCATCACTTACAAGTACGAGGGAACATTCAGTCTGGTGAATGTCATCACTTACAAGTGCGAGGGAACATTCAGTCTGGTGAATGTCATCTCTTACAAGTACGAGGGAACATTCAGTCTGGTGAATGTCATCACTTACAAGTGCGAGGGAACATTCAGTCTGGTGAATGTCATCACTTACAAGTGCGAGGGAACATTCAGTCTCGTGAATGTCATCACTTACAAGTACGAGGGAACATTCAGTCTGGTGAATGTCATCACTTACAAGTGCGAGGGAACATTCAGTCTGGTGAATGTCATCTCTTACAAGTACGAGGGAACATTCAGTTGGTGAATGTCATCACTTACAAGTACGAGGAACATTTGTGTGGTGAATGTCATCACTTACAAGTACGAGGGAACATTCAGTCTGGTGAATGTCATCACTTACAAGTACGAGAGGAACATTAGTGTGGTGAATGTCATCACTTACAAGTACGAGGGAACATTCAGTCTGGTGAATGTCATCACTTACAAGTACGAGAGAACATTCAGTCTGGTGAATGTCATCACTTACAAGTACGAGGGAACATTCAGTCTGGTGAATGTCATCACTTACAAGTACGAGAGAACATTTTGTGTGGTGAATGTCATCACTTACAAGTACGAGGGAACATTCAGTCTGGTGAATGTCATCACTTACAAGTACGAGGGAACATTCAGTCTGGTGAATGTCATCACTTACAAGTACGAGGAACATTCAGTTGGTGAATGTCATCACTTACAAGTACGAGGGAACATTCAGTCTGGTGAATGTCATCACTTACAAGTACGAGGGAACATTCTGTGTGGTGAATGTCATCACTTACAAGTCAGGGAACATTCAGTCTGGTGAATGTCATCACTTACAAGTACGAGGGAACATTCGTCTGGTGAATGTCATCACTTACAATACGAGGGAACATTCAGTCTAGGTGAATGTCATCACTTACAAGTCGAGGAACATTCAGTCTGGTGAATGTCATCACTTACAAGTACGAGGGAACATTCAGTCTGGTGAATGTCATCACTTACAAGTACGAGAGAACATTTTGTGTGGTGAATGTCATCACTTACAAGTACGAGAGAACATTCAGTCTGGTGAATGTCATCACTTACAAGTCGAGAGGAACATTCAGTTGGTGAATGTCATCACTTACAAGTACGAGGAACATTTTGGTGGAATGTCATCACTTACAAGTCGAGGGAACATTCAGTCTGGTGAATGTCATCACTTACAAGTACGAGGGAACATTCAGTTGGTGAATGTCATCACTTACAAGTACGAGGGAACATTCAGTCTGGTGAATGTCATCACTTACAAGTACGAGGGAACATTCAGTCTGGTGAATGTCATCACTTACAAGTACGAGGGAACATTCAGTCTGGTGAATGTCATCACTTACAAGTACGAGGGAACATTCTTTGTGGTGAATGTCATCACTTACAAGTCGAGGGAACATTCAGTCAGGTGAATGTCATCACTTACAAGTGAGGAACATTGTCTGGTGAATGTCACTTCAAGTAGGGAACATTCAGTCTGGTGAATGTCATCACTTACAAGTACGAGAGAACATTTCAGTCTGGTGAATGTCATCACTTACAAGTACGAGGGAACATTCAGTCTGGTGAATGTCATCACTTACAAGTACGAGGGAACATTCTGTTTGTGAATGTCATCACTTACAAGTACGAGGAACATTCAGTCTGGTGAATGTCATCACTTACAAGTACGAGGGAACATTCAGTGTGGTGAATGTCATCACTTACAAGTCGAGGAACATTCGTGTGGTGAATGTCATCACTTACAAGTACGAGGGAACATTCTGTGTGGTGAATGTCATCACTTACAAGTGCGAGGGAACATTCTGTGTGGTGAATGTCATCACTTACAAGTACGAGGGAACATTCAGTCTGGTGAATGTCATCACTTACAAGTACGAGGGAACATTCAGTCTGGTGAATGTCATCACTTACAAGTACGAGGGAACATTCAGTCTGGTGAATGTCATCACTTACAAGTACGAGGAACATTCAGTCAGGTGAATGTCATCACTTACAAGTACGAGGGAACATTCAGTCTGGTGAATGTCATCACTTACAAGTACGAGGGAACATTCAGTCTGGTGAATGTCATCACTTACAAGTACGAGGGAACATTCAGTCTGGTGAATGTCATCACTTACAAGTACGAGGGAACATTCAGTCTGGTGAATGTCATCACTTACAAGTACGAGGGAACATTCAGTCTGGTGAATGGCATCACTTACAAGTACGAGGGAACATTCAGTCAGGTGAATGTCATCACTTACAAGTACGAGGGAACATTCAGTCTGGTGAATGTCATCACTTACAAGTACGAGGGAACATTCAGTCTGGTGAATGTCATCACTTACAAGTACGAGGGAACATTCAGTCTGGTGAATGTCATCATTTACAAGTACGAGGGAACATTCAGTCTGGTGAATGTCATCACTTACAAGTACGAGGGAACATTCAGTCTGGTGAATGACATCACTTACAAGTACGAGGTAACATTCAGTCTGGTGAATGTCATCACTTACAAGTACGAGGGAACATTCAGTCTGGTGAATGTCATCACTTACAAGTACGAGGGAACATTCAGTCTGGTGAATGTCATCACTTACAAGTACGAGGGAACATTCAGTCTGGTGAATGTCATCAAGTAAAAGATTCACATAAGATTTAGTGACGTTAGGTAAAAAGGACACATGTGCCACTAACAAGTCATTTTATTGAAACAACGTTTCGCCCTCTTGTTTAAGTCAATATAAATAATACAAGGTCATAGAGGCTATATTTAGCCTCTGTGTCCCTGTAGTGAAAGACCTATTGACCTATTGGTGTTGATGGTGGTAGTTGTGGTGATAGTGGTGGTGGTGGTTGAAGTAGTAGTGGAGGTAACTCTTGGTTACTATGTAATGGTGGAGTTTATTGTTTTAAGGGGAACTCGTCCTAATAAGGGATGGGTGAGCTGCCTTTATCCTGCTTAATAATATCTAAAATAGCTATTACAGATAACTCAAGTCATTTTCGTCTGTAATCATTATTTCAGACAATATTATAGAGAATAAAGACAACTTCGTCATCTCTGAAATATTAACACGAGTTCTCCTTATGCTTTACATTCATACATTTTATGCTATAATACTTAACTACATAAAACTATTTGTGGTAAAGACAAAGAAGATATTCTTATAAATCATCTTAATAAACACTTTGTGTAATTATAATTAATTATTAAATAATTCTCTCAGTTTTCACATATACACTTCTCTCACCATTTCAATAATGACATAAAAACATTCACCATCACAGATACAAAACAAAAACTCTCCGTGATGAAAATAAAAACTGTCAACTTGGATGATTCGATCTCTTGACAATACGAATTTTGGTGGTGGCTGCCACAACCTGGCCAGTACCACTGTGTGCTACTGTCTCCCATACTGCTATGTACTGTGATGTAAGAATGTTAACATATATTGCACACTGAATGTTGTGGTGCACTATGTTGCAGAGATATATGACACAAACCAGTAAGTAATGAAAAATACATAATTGTAGAAAGGAACTATTGAATGAAGAATATTGTTTCACAGATGAAAGTTCCTCTTTGTTATTATGTGTTTTTTCCACAACCAAACGTTGTGCTGTGATGTGTACAAAGTCTCTCTGCTACACTGTATGTAACGCGTTTACAACCAGTTAAGACAATTTTCATCCCTAAAATTTAGATTAAAGTAAATTCAACATATATTCGCTGAGAGAAACATTTGAGTATTTATCTTGGATTATTATTATTATTATTATTATTATTATTATTATTATTATTATTATTATTATTATTATTATTATTATTATTATATATTATTATTATTATTATTATTATTATTATTATTATTATTATTATTATTATTATTATTATTATTATTATTATTATTATTATTTTTTTTTTTTTTTTTTTTTTTTATTAACACATCGGCCGATTCCCACCAAGGCAGGGTGGCCCGAAAAGAAAAACTTTCATCATCTTTCACTCCATCACTGTCTTGCCAGAAGGGTGCTTTACACTACAGTTATAAAACTGCAACATTAACACCCCTCCTTCAGAGTGCCGGCACTGTACTTCCCATCTCCAGAACTCAAGTCCGGCCTGCCGGTTTCCTGAATCCCTTCATAAATGTTACTTTGCTCACACTCCAACAGCACGTCAAGTATTAAAACCATATGCCTCCATTCACTCTATCAAATACGCTCACACATGCTTGCTGGAAGTCCAAGCCCTCGCACACAAAACTTCCTTTACCCCTCCCTCCAACCTTTCCTAGGCCGACCCCTACCCCGCCTTCCCTCCACTACAGATTTATACACTCTCGAAGTCACTCTGTCTCGTTCCATTCTCTCTACTGTCCAAACCACCTCAACAACCCCTCCTCAGCTCTCTGAACAATCGTTTTGGTAATCCCGCACCTCCTCCTAATTTCCAAACTCCGAATTCTCTGCATTATATTCACACCACACATTGACCTCAGACATGACATCTCCACTGCTTCCAGCCTTCTCCTCGTTGCAACATTCATCACCCATGCTTCACACCCATATAAGAGCGTTGGTATAACTATACTCTCATACATTCCCCTCTTTACTTCCATGGACAAGGTTCTTTGTCTCCACAGACTCGAAGTGCTCCACTCACCCTTTTCCCCTCATCAATTCTATGATTCACCTCATCCTTCATAGACCCATCCGCCGACATGTCCACTCCCAAATATCTGAATACATTCACCTCCTCCATACTCTCTCCCTCCAATCTGATATCCAATCTTTCGTCACCTATTCTTTTTGTTATCCTCATCACCTTACTCTTTCCTATATTCACTTTCAATTTTCTTCTTTTACACACCCTACCAAATTCATCCACCAACCTCTGCAGCTTCTCTTCAGAATCTCCCAAAAGCACAGTGTCATCAGCAAAAAGCAACTGTGACAACTCCCACTTTGTATTTGCTTCTTTATCTTTTAGCCCAACACCTCTTGCCAAGACCCTCGCATTCACTTCTCTTACAACCCCATCTATAAATATATTGAACAACCACGGTGACATCACACATCCTTGTCTAAGGCCCACTTTTACTGGGAAATAGTCCCCTTCCCTCCTACACACTCTAACCTGAGCCTCACTATCCTCATAAAAACTCTTCACTGCTTTCAGTAACCTTCCTCCTATTCCATACACCTGCAACATCTGCCACATTGCCCCCTATCTACCCTATCATACGCCTTTTCCAAATCCATAAATGCCACAAAAACATCTTTACCCTTATCCAAATACTGTTCACCTATATGTTTCACTGTAAACACTTGGTCTACACACCCCTACCTTTCCTAAAGCCCCCTTGTTCATCTGCTATCCTGCTTTCTGTTTTACTCTTAATTCTTTCAATAATAACTCTACCATACACTTTACCAGGTACACTCAACAGACTTATTCCCCTATAATTTTTGCACTCTCTTTTGTCCCTTTGCCTTTATACAAAGGAACAATACACGCTCTCTGCCAATCCTAGGTACCTTACCCTCTTCCATACATTTATTAAATAATAGCACCAACCACTCCAAAATTATATCCCCACCTGCTTTTAACATTTCTATCTTTATCCCATCAATCCCAGCTGCCTTACCCCTTTCATTCTACCCACTGCCTCACGAACTTCCCTACACCCACAACTGGCTCTTCCACACTCCTACAAGATGTTATTCCTCCTTGCCCTACACACGAAATCACAGCTTCCCTGTCTTCATCAACATTTAACAAATCCTCAAAATATTCTCTCCATCTTCCCGATACCTCTAACTCTCCATTTAATAACTCTCCTCTCCTATTTTTAACTGTCAAATCCATTTGTTCTCTAGGCTTCCTCAACTTATTAATCTCATTCCAAAACTTTTTCTTATTTTCAACAAAATTTGCTGATAACATCTCACCCACTCTCTCATCTGCTCTCTTTTTACATTGCTTCACCACTCTTTTAACCTCTCTTTTCTCTCCATATACTCTTCCCTCCTTGCATCACTTCTACTTTGTAAAACCTCTCATATGCTAACTTTTTCTCCCTTACTACTCTCTTTACATCATCATTCCACCAATCGCTCCTCTTCCCTCCTGCACCCACTCGCCTGTAACCACAAACTTCTGCTGAACACTCTAACACTACATTTTTAAATCTACCCCATACATTTTCGACCCCATTGCCTACACTCTCACTAGCCCATCTATCCTCCAATAGTTGTTTATATCTTACCCTAACTGCCTCCTCTTTTAGTTTATAAACCTTAACCTCTCTTTTTCTTACTGATTCTATTTTCCTTGTATCCCATCTACCTTTTACTCCCACTGTAGCTATAACTAAAAAGTGATCTGATATATCTGTAGCCCCTCTATAAACATGTACATCCTGAAGTCTACTCAACAGTCTTTTATCTACCAATACATAGTCCAACAAACTACTGTCATTACGCCCTACATCATATCTTGTATACTTATTTATCCTCTTTTTCTTAAAATATGTATTACCTATAACTAAACCCCTTTCTATACAAAGTTCAATCAAAGGGCTCCCATTATCATTTACACCTGGCACCCCAAACTTACCTACTACACCCTCTCTGCATGTTTCTCCCACTTTAGCATTTAGGTCCCCTACCACAATTACTCTCCCATTTGGTTCAAAAGTTCCTATACATTCGCTTAACATCTCCCAAAATCTCTCTCTCCCTCTACACTCCTCTCTTCCCCAGGTGCATACACGCTTATTATGACCCACTTCGCATCCGACCCTTATTTTAATCCACATAATCCTTGAATTTACACATTTATATTCCCTCTTTCCTTCCATAACGGGATCCTTCAACATTATTGCTACCCCTTCCTTAGCTCTAACTCTCTCAGATACTCCTGACTTAATCCCATTTATTTCTCCCCACTGAAACTCGCCTACCCCCTTCAGCTTTGTTTCGCTTAGGGCCAGGACATCCAACTTCTTTTCATTCATAACATCGGCAATCATCTCTTCTTATCATCCGCACTACATCCACGCACATTCAGACACCCCAATTTTATAAAGTTTTTCTTCTTCTCGTTTTTAGTAGATTTGTACAGGAGAAGGGGTTACTAGCCCATTGCTCCGGCATCTTAGTCGCCTCATACGACACGCATGGCTTACGGAGGAAAGATTCTTTTCCACTTCCCCATGGACAATAGAGAAAATAAAAGAACAAGAGCTATTAAGAAAAAGAAAAAAACCTAGATGTGTGTATGTATATATATGCATGTGTATGCCAGTGTAGTGTGACCTAAAGTGTAAGTAGAAGTAGCTAGATATACCTGTTATCCAGCGTGTTTATGAGACAGAAAAGACACCAGCAATCCTACCATCATGTAAAACAGTTTCAGGTTTCTGTTTCACAGTCACCTGGCATGACGGTAGTACCTCCCTGGGTGGTTGCTGTCTACCAACCTACTACCTATTATTATTATTATTATTATTAACTGTTATAAAAAACATATGTTAAAAAAATATTTATTATTATTACTAATTTATTTAATATTCGAAGTGTTTTGCATTCTCATTATAAAATGTCACTCATGTCACCCACAACATCCTCAAGGTCATGTCACTCACAACATCCTGGAGGTCGTGCCACTCACAACATACTGGACGTCATGCCACTCAAATCCTGGAGGTCATGCCACTCACAATATCCTGGAGGTCATGCCAATCACAACATCCTGGAGGTCATGCCACTCACAACATCCTAGAGGTCATGTGTCTCCAACATCCCCTGGTCTCATGTCACTCCACAGCATCCTAGAAGGTCATGCACTCCACAACATCCTGGAGATCATGCCCTCCCTACAACATCCTGGAGGTCATGTCACTCCACAACATCCTGGTGGTCATGCCACTCACAACATCCTGGTGGTCATGCCACTACATCCTGGAGGTCATGCCACTCACAACATCCTGGGAGGTCATGCCACTCCAGCACTATACCATCCTGAGGTCATGTCATTCACAACATCCTGGAGGTCATGCCACTAACAACATCCTGGAGGTCATGTCACTCCACAACATCCTGGTGGTCATGCCACTCCACAACATCCTGGTGGTCATGCCACTCCACAACATCCTGGAGGTCATGCCACTCTATACCATCCTGGAGGTCATGTCATTCACAACATCCTGGAAGTCATGCCACTAACAACATCCTGGAGGTCATGCCTCACAACATCCTGGAGGTCATGTTACAACATCCATGGCTCACGCCACTCATGCAACATACTGGAGGTCATGTCACTCATAACATCCTGAGGTCATGTCACTCACAACATCCTGGAGGTCATGTCACTCACAGCATCCTGGAGATCATGTCGCTCTGACATCCTGGAGGTCATGCCACTCACAGCATCATGGAGGTCATGTTGCAGCATCCTGGAGGTCATGCAACTCATAAAATCCTGGAGGTCATGTTCACTCACAACATCCTGAGGTCATGTCCTCACAACATCTGGAATCATGTCACTCACAACATCCTGAGGTCATGTCCTCCACAACATCCTGGAGGTCATGCCACTCTACAACATCCTGGAGATCATGTCGCTCTCAACATCCTGGAGGTCATGTCACTCACAACATCCTGGAGGTCTGTCACTCACATCTGAGGTCCATGTCACTCACAACATCCTGGAGGTCATGTCACAACATCCTGGCAGCCTGGAGGTCATGTCCTCACAACATCTGGAGGTCATGTCACTCACAACATCCTGGAGGTCATGATCACTCAAAACATCCTGGAGGTCATGTCACTCACAACATCCTGAGGTCATGTCCTCTCCACAACATCCTGGAGGTCATGTCACTCACAACATCCTGGAGGTCATGTCACTCACAACATCCTGGAGGTCATGTCACTCACAACATCCTGGAGGTCATGTCACTCACAACATCCTGGAGGTCATGTCTCCACAACATCCTGGAGGTCATGTCACTCACAACATCCTGGAGGTCATGTCACTCACAACATCCTGGAGGTCATGTCACTCACAACATCCTGGAGGTCATGACACTCACAACATCCTGGAGGTCATGTCACTCCCAACATCCTGAGGTCATGTCACTCACACATCCTGGAGGTCATGTCCTCACAACATCCTGGAGGTCTATGTCCTCACAACATCCTGGAGGTCATATCACTCCTCAAATACATTAATGGTAATATTTTTTCTCTGTTACTCTACACAGAATCTCTATACGATTTTCGTTTGAGTCAAAATAAATCAATTCAACTTTTAAGTAAGTTTCAAGCACTAAAATTTAATTTAATTAGTATAAATTAAATTACAAAAAAACTACTGAATGGTCTGTCAGGACCCCAAGATTCCGCCAAATATTATCATCAGGTATACGTAAACATCCAAAAACCCCAGTTAAGTTAGACGTAATTTAGTGTACCATAACATTCATGATGTAAAATATACTACAACTTATATATCGCAGAACTTGAGAATATCAGGGCAAGTTAACCACCTTGAAAGGACAACCAACATATTTTTTAGGGATGGCGTTTCCCGAAATGGCACTTTTTGTATTTGTCTCAGAAAGTTATTTTTTGTGAGTGATGGTGAATTTTTTACCTGTGAATAGAGGAGGGGAAAGTGATGCTGTGAGGGAGTGAGACTTGTATATTATTTATGGCTACTTGCTTTTCTTTAGATAATTCTTTAAAATTTTTCCCTCATTGTCTGATTAAAATATCTCAGACTTCCCACATTCTTACATCTCAAACAATTAGGTCTTCAAAAACTGTAAAACCACATTCACCATCATTTTTTGATGTTATTTTCATCTACAAGTTCTTAATTTAATTTGAATAGTCGTTTGAGAACAGTGCATGTGTAAATGTTGCATTATTCAGTGTGATGTGGGTGTATGTTTTAGTGTGTGTGTGCACTCACCTATTTTACTCACCTTTTTCTGGTTGTAAGGGTCAGCCCGGGCTCCTGGCTCCGCCTCTTCACTGTTCGCTACTGGGTCCTCTCTCTCCTGTCATGGGGCTTTAAAAAACCTCGTCTTAAAACTTTTAAATGGTTCCTGCTTCCACTCGTCACTTTCGGGAGTTTTCCCCACTTCCTGAAAACTCAGTGACGGGAAAATACTTTAACATCCTTTGACTCATCAAGGAGTCTTATCCCAATTCCCCCCCCTTGTTTCTGTGTCCCATCTCTGGAACATCCTGTCTTTTCTACCTTGTCAATTCCTGCAGATATTTTATATGTCGTTACCATGTCTCCCTAACCTTCCTGTCGTCCATTGTCGTCAGGACGATTTCCCTTAACCTTTCTTCGTAGGACAACCCCCTTAGCTCTGAGACTAGTCTTGTTGAAACCTTTGCACTTTCTAATTCTTGACGTGCTTGACCAGGTGTGGATTCCAAATTGGTGCTGCATACTCCAGTATGGGCCTGACGTACATGATGTAAAGTCTTGAACGATTCCTTACTGAGGTATCGGAAGGCTATTCTTAGGTTTGCCCGGCCGTATGCTGCAGCAGTTATCTGGTTATTGTGCGCATCAGATGCTCGGTATTATACTCACCGAAATCTTTTCCTTGAATAGAGGTTTGCAGTCTTTGGCCACCTAGACTATATCTGCGGTCCTCTTGCCTTCCGATCTTCATGACTTTGCATTTCTGAGGTTAAATTTAGAGCCAGTTGTGGTTCAGGCTTTGCTGTCAGGTCTCTTTATAGTCTTGCCTGATTCTCATCGATTTAATTCTCCTCATTAACTTCCATATCATCTGCAAACAAGGACACTTCTGAGACTATCCTTCTTCATGTCATTCACATATTCATAAACGCGGGTCCTAGGATTCACCCTGTGGAACCGCTCGTTGAGCGCCCACTCTGACACCTCGTCACGTACCATGATCGTTGTTCCTCCTGTCAGCTGTTCTCTGATCCATTGCAGTGACTTTACTGTTATGTGTGCCTGATCCTCTAGCTTTTGCATTTAACCTCTTGTGAGGAACTGTGTCGAAGGCCTTCTTGCATCAAGAAATGCAATCTATCCACCCTCTCTCGTGTCATACTTCTGTTGCCTTGTGATAAAACTTTAGTAGGGTTTCTGACAGGATTTTCCTTCCCTGAAACCGTGCTGGTTGTCGTTTAAAAGTTTATGTTCTTTCTAGGTGCTCCACCACTCACCTAACGATAATCTTCTCCATGACTTTGCATACTACTCGTCAGTGACACTGGTCTATAGCCTAATGCCTCATGTCTGTATCTCCTGTGTGTGTGTGTGTGTGTGTGTGTGTGTGTGTGTGTGTGTGTGTGTGTGTGTGTGTGTGTGTGTGTGTACTCACTAATTGTACTCACCTAATTGTGGTTGCAGGGGTCGAGACTCAGCTCCTGGCCCCGCCTCTTCGCTGTCTGCTACTGGGTCTGCTGTCCTGCTCCATGAGCTTTATCCTGTGTCTTAAAACTATGTATGGTTCCCGCCTCCACTATATCGTTCGCTAGACTTTTCCACTTCTGACTACTCTATGGCTGAAGAAATGCTTCCTAACATCCTTTGACTCATCTGAGTCTTCAGCTTCACCTTTCGTTTCCCCTAAATTATTTTGTATGTCTTATCTGTCTCTCTAACCTTTCTGTCCTCCCAGTTTTTTAAATCCCTTTTCCATCAACCATTCTTCATGGGACAGTCCCTGGTTGTAAAACTAGCCTTGTCCAAACCCTTTTGCACTTTTCTCTGGTTTCTTGACTTCCCGACATGATGTGGGCCAGGCTGGTGCTCATGCTCTAGTATGGGCCAAACGTACACGGTGTCAGTGTTTGGGCGATTCCTTGTTAAGGTAACGGAACGCTAATCTTAGGTTGCCAGCCCCCTTGCTGCCGCAGTTATCTGGTTGATTGTCCTCGGAGACATTAGCGGCGTTATACTCACCCAAGGTCTTTCTCCTTTGACGAGGTCTGGCCTTTGTCCACTGGCCTATCTCTGTCGCGATCTTCTTTCCCCTTCTCCAATCTTCATGACTTTGCATTTGGTGGGATTAAATTGAGAAGCCAGTTGCTAGACCAGATGTAAAGCTTTTCCAGGTCTGTGAAGTGCTTGGTCCTTTTCCCGATGTGATTCTCCTCATTATTTTCCATCATCTGCGAACAGAGACACTTCTGATTCTATCCGTCCGTCATATCATTTACATTTTCCCAAAGGGAATACCCTTTTGGGGCCAATGGGACTGACCCCCCACGTTACCGCTCGTCACGGCGCCCACTGTGGAGGAGGGGGCTTTCTTTCCTACGATAAATTTGCTTGGCTTATTGATGAACCCAAGATGTCGCAGCCGTCCCAACACCTTCTCCAGGGGACCCATCTGGGGCCCCCATTTTTTCCCACAGGGGCGAAATATAAACATCAATTAATAATATTGCCCAAAGGGCATATGCCCAATATTTCAGTCTTAAATGGACTAAAAGGGCCCGGTTACTCACAGTTTTGGGCGGATCCGATTCTCCAGGTGATATGATAAATCTGCCAAGCAAATTTGGAAATTTTCTAACTGCGCGGGAAGGTGGCATCTAGGTTTAAGCAGACTTACCTGAGTATTTTAACGGACCTTAATTCACACCCGGATATCATGTCTTGTTGAAGAACGCTGCTAAAAGAGTCACTGCCTTGTTAGCGACGTAAACTCATTGTCCTTTACGTTCTTTAATGTCGTAATCAGAAGCTGCGCACACTTCTGAATATCCGCGGTTTTATACACTAAACGTGTTGGAACAGAATTCTTACCCGATTTCCCGACGTTAGGGGAATTGGGGAGGACGAACGCATGCGACGATTGTCTCTTTGACATTTTAACCCGCCGTACCCGCTTTCCCCTGGATATCTTGTCAATCCCGCCCCTGCATCCCGCAAGCTCGGTCGAAGCTGGGCGCCCGCTGAGGTCACTAAATTTCGACACTTGCAAACCACTGCAAAAATTTGCATTCAAGGGCTTGTGTTCTCTAAATATTTAGATCCCTAGAACATGGTTTCAATTTCAAGTGTAGAAACTAATACAGCATTTTTCTATGCTTTCCTGCTAAGGTAAAGTATATATCAATGTCTATCTCCCTTCTTATATTTGCCCCCGGTCTCTACGTGCTCTTGGCTTTTGGGATATATGTTTTCAATTAAACTGTTGACCAGTAGTTTTTTTGATCAGGTCTAGACTCGCCCGTCGCTAAGGGGGGCTAAGTGGGGCCTTTTCTGGGCAGAAGGGCTATCCCTCTTTTGGGAATTTTCTTCCCCCCGTGATCCCCATCATTCACCATGACCCGTTGTTGCCTCCCCCGTGAGGTATTCCCCGATCCTTCCAGTGCCCTTCTTATTATCCATGCCTGTTCTTCACTCCCTAATCTCATAGAGGGGAAATTGTAAGGCCTTCCCGCAGTCAAGGAAAATGCTAAACCCCCCCTCTCTCTTTCCTTTCTTTATTTATCATAGAACTCTAGGAGGGGTTTTTTTTGGGTTGCCTTCGGGAAACCCATGTGCATGTGTGCATTGTGCATGTGCATGACTCACTAGTTGTACTCACGTAGTTGTGGTTGAAAGGGGATTAATGCTCCCGGTTGCCTCTTCACTGGCCGCTACTGGGTCTCCCTGCGCCATGAAGCATCCTTTCCTCTTCTTAAATATGTTGTGTGTGTGTGAGTACTCACCCTTGTTTCTCGCCTAATTTGGTTGCGGGGTCGGGGGGGTCGGGTCTTCCGCCTCTTGTTCCGCCGCTCTTATCTCTGCTCCCTGCTCCATGGGCTTTATATCCTTGTCTTTTAAAAAATCTATAGTTTTCCTTCTCACTTATCTTTCTCCCAGACTATTCCCCTGGTACTCTGGCTGGGAAAAGCCCTCTCCCTTTGGCTCATCTGAGTCTTCCGGCTTCAGTTGTGTCCTTGTTTATGTGTTCCCCCTCTGAACTCTGTCCCGTCTATTGTCAATTCCCCCCAGTATTTTTTATTTGTTTCATGTCTCCTCTGACCCTTCTTTCCCCCCAGTGTTTTATTCCTATTTCCTCAACCTTTCTTTTAGGACCGACCCTGAGTTGTTGGCACTAACCTTGTCCAAACCTTTGCACTTTCTCTATTTCTTTACGTGCGACCGGGTGGGTTATAGACTGTGCTGCTATTCTAGAATGGCCCACGTACAGGGGTGTATGTCTTGAACGATATCTTTTAGGTAACGGAACGCTAATCTGGGTTGCCGGGTCGCCGCCATCCCGCGTTATCTGGTTGATGGGGCCTCCGGGGAGGGGCGTTTACTCACCCAAGGTCTTTCTCCTTTGCCGGGGTTTTGCCTTTGTCCCTCCCTTTTGTCTTTTGTCGGGTCTTCTTTGCCTTCTCCGATCTTCATGTGTGTGTGTGTGTGGGGCATGTGTGTGTGTGTTTTTACTCCCATTGTGGTTGGGGGGGTCAGACTCAGCTCCATTTCCCCTCTTCACTGATCGCTACTGGGCCCTCCCTGTTCCTGATCTTTGCTTTCGTCTTAAAGCTTGAATGGTTCCGCCTACTACTTCCCTAACAATTCCCTTTCTGACTCTCATGTTGAATAAATACTTCCAAACATCCTTTGACTCATCTGGCCCTTCAATTTCCAATTGTTTGTTTCTGTGTCCCTCTCTGGAATTTTCGACTATATCCACCTTGTTTTTATTCCTCAGGCCTTTTTGTATATCATTATCATTGTCCCCCCTAACCCCCCCTGTCCTCCAGTGTTGTCAGTCCGTTTCCCTTAACCTTTTTTCCCTTGGACATTTCCCTTATCTAGAACTAGCCTTGCAAACCTTTGGAACTTTCTCTAATTTCTTTAGTGTGCCCGGGTGTGGTTAAACTGGTGCCATACTCTAGTATGGGCTGACGTCCGTGTTTGGGCTTGAACGTCGTACGTGTGTGTGTGTGTGTGTGTGTGTGTGTGTGTGTGTGTGTGCTCACTAATTGGGGAGTGCAGGGTGGGCTTGGCTCTGGCCCGCCTCTTCACTGACCGCTACTGTTCTCTCTCCCTGTCCATGAGCTTTTCATACTTCGTTTTAAAAGGCTATGTTGGTTCCTGCCTACACTTTCTACTGACTTTTTCCAATTCTGACAACTCTGGCAAGAAATACTTCCATCCCTTTGACTCGTCTGGTCTTCAACTAAATTGGACCTTTGTTTCTGTTCCCTTCTCACTGGCACCTTCTCTGTCCCCCTTATCTATTCCATCCAGTGTCGCAGGCCGTTTCCCAAATAATTTTTTTCTGGGACATTCCCTTATTAATTAACCTTTGTATTTTTGTGTGTGTTTGTATGTGTGTACCCCCTGTTCTCCCCTGTTGTGAAGTTTTTAGTCTCTTGGCCCCTAGACTGTACTCCGACTGGGTCTTCTTTGCCTTCCCAATCTTCATGACTTTGCATTTGGGGTGGGTCGACTCCAGGAGCCAATTGCTGGACCGGGGCTTGCACCCTGTCCAGATAAATTTTGTAGTTCTCCCTGGCCCTCGTCCGATTGAATTCTTCCCCTCAACTTAAATCATCTGTCTGTGTCTATCTGTGTCTTGTGTGTATGATCAAAAGCATGCGATGGTTTTGTGTACTATATGGTACATGTATGCCTTCTTGGGTTTATCTTTCATAAATTATATGTCCTGTGTTTTGTTCCTATCCCTCTGGTATCCATTGCTTCCTCTTCTCCTATAACCATATATTTAAAATTCTCCTTAATCCCCCACAAATGCATTGATCTTTGTTATTTTGGAAACAGTGTGTGATAACATGTCAGATTGTGATAAAAGTCCATGATGGTGATAATATTTAAAATGACAGTGATAGTGTCCCATGATGTGATAACATTTCCCCTGTGGTGATAACATGTCTGGATGGTGATCTATTCCCTGATGGTGATAACATGTCACATGATAGTGATAACCTTTCACATGATTGATATTTTGTTACATGACGTGATAAACATTCCGATGGTGATAACTTGTCACATGATGGTGATCATTCCCGGGTGTGATAACATGTCATGATGGTGATGCATGTCGGATGGTGATAACATGTCACATGATGGTGATAACATGTCCCATGATGGTGATCATGTCCCTGATGGTGATAACATGTCATGATGGTGATAACATGTCACAAGATGGTGATAAAAGTCACTTGGTGATGCATTCCATGATGGTATTTCCATGTGGTGATTAATGTACATGATGGGGTTAAAGTCATGATGGTGATAACATGTCAGATGGTGAAAAAGTCCCTGATGGTGATACATGTCCAGATGGTGATAACATGTCCCGGGTGGTGATAACATTCCATGATAGTGATAACATGTCACATGATGTGATACATGTCCCTGATGGTGATAACATTTATGATGGTGATCATTTACGATAGTGATAACATGTCATATATGATATGTCACCTGATGGTGATAACATGTCCATGGTGGTGATAACATGTCATGATGGGGATAACATGTTACGACAGTGTTTAAAATGCATTATGGGGATGGGATGTCATGATGGTGATAACTTGCATGATGGTGATAACATGTCACATGATGGTGATAACATGTTCGTGGTATACATGTCACCGGGGGGGTGATAACATATCATGATGGTGAAATTTTATTTCATGACGTGATAACATGTCACATAGTGATGCATGTCAGAGTGAATGACCAGAAACTTGGTTCCTATACAGCAACAGCACTATTTGATATTTATTTTCTGGAAAACTTATTCTGTTCTGTTTTATTTTTTTCAAATTGTGTTAAATTCATTGGGTCTTGAAATTTCTTAATTTAATAGAATTATTTGTGAGGCCCCGTCGTTTTGTTACCATTATAGATTAAACTTATTAACTGTTGTGCTGACAACTTTCTTCCGTCGTTCACTTCTCCATGCTCTGTTTATAAAGAAATAAATATTGCATTTATTTTTTCAATCTTCTTCCGGAACTTAATAAAAGTTTAGTTATGAACTGTAAAAAGAAACTTGGCCCTTTTTTTAAAAAAATTATGCCTATCAGGTGGTTAATGTATCCCGATTTTTTTATTATGATAATTTGCATTACTGTGAGTTTTGATTCAGGCATATTTGTGGGAATAATAAAAAAAAAGAAAAATTAATGGGCCTTCATTGACGGTCGATGATCTAACGCCCCCCTTTACTCTTTTTGCTTTTATTAACCTGGCCACCATCTGACTCTTGTTGATCAACCGGGCCCCCATGCTGACTCTTGTTGCTGATCTAACCCCGGCCCCCGTGACTCTTGTTGTTGATCTAACTGGCCACCATGCTGACTCTTGTTGTTGATCTACTTGGGCCCCCCATAGGGCTCTTTTGCTATCTCACCCCACCTGCTGACTCTTGTTGCTGATCTCTTGGGCCACCTTGACTCTTGTTGCTGATCTACGGCCCCCATGCCACCCCCGGGGGTTTTAACTAACCTGGTCACCCTTTTACTCTTGTTGCTGATCTAACCTGGTCAGATGACTCTCGTTGCTGATCTAACCTGGCCACCATACTGGCTCTTGCTGATCTCACTGCCCGTGTGACTCTTGTTGCTGATCCCCCTTGGCCCATGCTGACTCTTGTTGCTGGGGTCTAACCGCCATCCTTCTTTTACTCTTGTTGCTGAACTAACCCTCCATGCTGACTCTGTTGCTGATCTAACCTGACCACCATGCTGACTCTTGTTGTTATCAAAAACCTGCACCATGCTGCTCTGTTGCTGATCTACCCGGCCACCATGCTGACTCTTGTTGATGATCAACACAGCACCATTGAATCTTGTTGATGATTCCTGGTCACCATGCTGTTTTTCCCGATCTAAACTGGTCACCATGCTGATTTGTTGATGATCTAACCTGGCCACCATGTGACTCTTTTGATGATCTAACGGCCACATGCTGATTTGTTGCTGATCTAACCTGGCACCATGCTGACTCTTGTTTTGATCTAACCTGGCACATCTGGCTCTTTTGTATCTAACCCGGCCCCCCTGCTCCCCCTTGTTTCGAACTAACCTGGCCCAGCTGACTCTTTTTCTATCTAACCTGGCCCCCCATGCTGAATCTTTTGATGATCAACCGACCCGCTGCTCTTGTGGTCAACCCCCCCTCTGACTCTTGTTGTGATCAACCCGGCCACCATGTTTACTCTTGTTGTGATCTAACTGGCCCCATGTTGCTCTTGGCTATCTAACGCCCCCTGCTGACCGGCTGATTAACCGGGCCCCCATGCTGATCTTTTGCTGAACTAACCCGGCCCATGGCTCTTGTTTTATCTAACCGGCACCATTGCTCTTGTTCTGATCTAACCTGGCCCATGCTGACTCTTTTTTGATCT
>WNWK01012876.1:0-47500 GCA_009830355.1 Cherax destructor
AGATCACATTATTATTATAATCAAAACGAAATGCTAAACCTACATGGGTCATACAGCACAGAGGGGCAGGAGATAGTGCAGGATTATAGAGCAGCAAGGGTGGAGTGGACAACAGAGTGAGTTAGAAAGTAAGGGCATTATAGTGATCGGGAGATCACAATGGTATGCAACTGACATTATCTACTAAGGTTACAATCTCTTAGCAAGAAAATGTGGCTGCCCACGGATGCACTTACAGTCTGCTGGTTGGTTAATGGGGTTTAAAGTCAATTGACTACACAAGGTTCATTTAAGGCTGCAAGTAACCTGTTCATTAGTCAAGAATACTTTAATTTCCAAAACAGACCAACATGCTCACTTTAACTGTCCTGAGTCATGACACTGAAGATATTGAAAGTGAATTGTGCATGCTATCTGATAGGACAGACTATTAATATATGGCAAACTGTTTAAACCACTTGGTAGTCCTCATAGATGTATACTGGCCTTCTGTCCATATGGTATTCATGCGAGCCATAAGTGATTAATTCACAAATGTGTAAGCCTGGTTTCCCCACGCCTAATAGTGATTGGTTTGATGGAAAACAATTTATTGTCCTCTCTCAGACACACTGGTTGCCAATGCTAAGTCTGTTAGTTACCCTGATTATTATTATTATTATAATCAAAAAGAAGCGCTAAACCACAGGGGTTATACAGCGCTGCAGGTTATTGTAGGATGCAGGGAGAGTGGGTTGTAAGAGGGAGATGGACGATTAGTAGGGTATGGAGTGCAAGATGACGGTGGATTGTGCAGGGGAGGAGGGTAGCAAGAGATCGAGGTAGAAGGGACTGAGGGAGGTGCTAGAGGTATAATCTTCAGAGTTTGTGTAGTAAGTCAGTTTCTGTCAAAAAGTCAATGAGAGAGTCAGGATTAAAGGAGGGGCCATCTGCAAGAAGGGAAGGTAAAGAAAGGGCCGCAGAGCGAAGACGTCGTTGGAGGTAAATTCTGCGTGCTCGTTGATAGTGGGCAGTCCAACAGGATATGTCGAACAGACACTGGAACCTGACAATGCTCACAGAGAGGGCAGGGAGCCTCTCCATGAGATACCCGTGAGTAAGGCGAGTGTGGCCGATGCGAAGACGGGAGAGTGTAGTCTCCCAACCTCGACATTGGTGACAAGAAGAAGGCCAGAAACCTATAACCGGTTTAATAGAATGAAGTTTGTTATTCAGCAGGTCAGACCAGCGTTGTTGCCAACGGGTGCGAAGGTGGGTAGCAATGACCGCAAAATAGTCCGTGAAAGGAACACCTCTATATGAAACTGGAAGGTCATGTACTGCTGACCGCGCAGCAGTGTCTGCCTGTTCATTGCCCTGTACGTCAACATGACCAGGGACCCAACAAAAGACAATATCTTTATGCTTGCTAAAGATACGGCGTAACCAAAGGTGGATACGAAGAACTAGGGGTGAGGTGTATCAATTTACGGATAGCCTGTAAAGCACTAAGGGAGTCTGAAACGACCACAAATGGTGATACAGGCATAGATGCAATACGGATAAGTGCCACAAGAATGGCATACAATTCAGCCGTAAATATGCTAGCCGAGGTAACAGATGCCCTCGTCGACGCTGTCCGGAAACACTGCTGCGAATCCGCGCCGTCAGATGACTTTGAACCATCGGTGTATACTGCGATGGCATGGAATGAGAACGGAAATGGTCTAGAAAGAAAGAGCGAGAAGCCGCCGTAGGCAGTTGGGCTTTCGCGCAAGGTAGAGGAATAGAACAGACACGGACAGCAGGAACTTCCCAAGGGGTAGAGGAAAGGGTGAAGCCACATGAACATATAAAGGCGGAAGCTGAAGGGAAGACAAGAGTGAATGCAGACGAAGAGAAAAGGGACGAAGTAAACAGGGCGACGAACAAATAACGAGCGTCTACTAACATCTGTGACAATCCTATACATGGAAGGATTGCGGAGGTCATGAGAGCGAACATAATAGCGAATGCAATGTGCATCACGACGATCGGACAAGGATGGAATGTTCGCTTCTACATAGAGGCTCTCAACCGGGGAAGAACGAAAAGCACCAAGGCATAAGCGTAATCCCTGGTGATGGATGGGATTAAGGCTGGAAAGAGTGGCAGGAGAGGCTGCCGAATATATCTGGTCACCATAATCGAGTTTCGATAGAATTAGGGCTGAATGTAGGCGAAGGAGAGTTCTACGATCAGCCCCCATGAAAGATGTCGAGGGTTTTAAGGAGGTTCAGCCGGCTATGGCAAGTCGCCTTCAGAGAGGTAATGTGAGGTTTCCAGGACAATCTGCGGTCAAACAGGAGGCCGAGAAACCTGACTGTATCACGTTCTGGGATACGTGAGCCGTATAGGTACAATGGATGATCAGAGACCACTGAACGTCTAGTGAACGTAATTTGATGAGTTTTGCCACTAGAAAACTTAAACCCGTGAGTGGTGGCCCAATCAGAAACCCGGTTGATGGCATGCTGGAGGGAAACTGCAATGAGGTGACAGTCAGCACCTGCACAAGCTATAGCAAAGTCATCCACATAGAGCGATGACCAAATATTGGATGGGAGAACAGATGCCAGATTATTTATAGCAAGCAGAAAAAGTGTTGTGCTCAGAACACATCCCTGGGGGACACCTTCAGCTTGGACAAATTCCGGGGAGAGTTCATTACGAACCCGGACCCGGAAATGTCTGTCAGTTAAGAAAGCCTTAAGAAAGAATGGTAAGTTGCCTCGGAGGCCTAAGGAGTGGGCCTGGGCCAAGATATTATATCTCCAAGTTGTATCATAAGCCTTCTCAAGGTCGAAAGATAGCGATAACCGAATGGTTATTCGCAAAGGCATACGAATATACGTATCCAAGCGCAGCAAGGGGTCAATGGCAGAACGGCCCTTACGGAAACCATACTGACTAGGGGAGAGACTATTGTGTGTCTCTAAATACCACATCAAACGTCTATTAACTAGACGTTCCATTACCTTGCAAACTGCACTGGTAAGAGCGATGGGACGGTAGTGAGAGGGATCACGTCCTGTAGCACCTGGTTTTCGAAAAGGGAGAACAATAGCAGACTTCCACAGCTGGGGAATAACTCCTTGCGACCATATAAGATTAAAGAGTCGTAAGAGGACAGTAAGAGCAGACTGATGTAAATGCTGTAGCATACGAATATGTATGCCGTCTGGCCCAGCTGCCGATGATCGGCAAGCAGAGAGTGTTGCCTCCAGTTCTTGAAGGGTAAAAGGCACATTATAGGATTCTTCTCTAAGAGAAGAAAAATCTAAGGGCTTTAACTCGCTGGCAGACTTAGAAGAAAGGAACGAGGGCATAGATGGAGCCCCTGAGAAATGCGGACGAGATGGTTACCAATTTCAGTGGCAACGGCAAGAGGGTGTGCTATATCGACACCAGCAACCTGAAGAACAGGAGCCGGGTCGGGGAGAATTTACCACTTAATTTCCGCACTTTCTTCCAGACTGCACTCATCGAGGAAGCCAGTGACAGTAGAAACGTAATCTCGCCAGCAAGTGCGTTTAGCATCACGTATGACACGACGAGCAATAGCTCTCTTCTGCTTGAAATCAAGGAGTCTCTCTGTGGTTCTGTTATATCGATACCTGCCCCATGCAGCACGTTTCAAACGCACTGCCCGAGCACAAGCAGGAGACCACCAAGGCACGCACTTCTGAGGATGCTTGCCCGAGGTTTGGGAATAGAATGTGAAGCCGCTGTGAAGATGGAGGACGAAAAGAGATGTAAAACCTCATCAATGGAGGACGAGATAGGAACCTCATGAAAGGCAGTAAGATGTGCGTAAAGGTCCCATTTCGCCCGGTCAAATTGCCAGCGTGGGCAATGTGGAGGTGGAGAAAACAGAGGGGACTTAAGGATGATTGGGAAATGATCGCTGTCATGTAAGTCCGGGAGGACAGACCAGGTGAAGTCAAGGACAGTAGATGAAGAGCAGATGGAAAGATCGATGCAGGAGAAAGAATGAGTTCGGGGATCAAAATGGGTAGGAGTACCCGTATTTAAAACATGGAGGGGAAGAGAAGCAAGAAATGCCTCCAACTGAATGCCACGGGAGTCACAGTGCGATCCTCCCCAGAGAAAATGGTGTGCGTTAAAATCGCCGAGTAATAGAAGGGGTGGCGGTAAGGAAGAAACCAGAAAATCAACATCTGGGATAGACATTGCCCGCGAAGGGGAGAGATATAAAGAACAGAGTGTATACCACTTATTCAAGTGGATACGGGCTGCGGTGTAATGTAAGGAAGAAGGAACATAGAGCTGACGGTATGGAACACCAGTGCGTATAAGAAGAGCACTTTCGTTAAATTAGTTACCCTGAACATTGCTGTCCAAGAACCCAGAAAAATAAAAACTGATGGCAAGGCTGATACATATACTTGGTCCTGCTGTCAGGGTCACCTGATAAGCCCTAAGATAATACAATTTCCATCGGATGGAGTGATACAATTAAAGCAAAACTACCAATGGTAGCTATGTCAGAAGAGAGCTAATAATGGTCCTCCTTTCTAGGGGATTTCACAAAACAAAGATTTTCTCCCAATAACAAGGCTAAGTGGGGAGGGAGGGTTGCAGAGGTATTTAGATTTAATCCGAGGAATGGAATGGGTCAAATTCCTCGGATCAAAAGCCCCGTTGCTGTAACGAGATATTTACCGGTGGCCAGAGGTGTATTACTCTACCTGTGATAATCTTTAAGTTATGCAGAAACAAAAATATACTAGCTATAGAATAACAAGATACAAAATATGGATCGTTGGTTGCAGATGAAGAGATTACGCAAATTATTCAGAGCAAAAGGGGAAAATGAAAAGCATCAATACACGTGACAATATTTACATCATATACAAACCTTGTGACATGCTGCAATGTACGTACTTTATTGATCTAATCATTATAATATCAATTTTAAGAGGTTCCCACTAATCCGTTGCCCTACTGAATAGCAGCGGAAAAAAAGAATAAAAGCAAATTCCTTTACAAAAAC
The DNA here is from genome assembly GCA_009830355.1 of Cherax destructor. Taxonomy (NCBI): domain Eukaryota; kingdom Metazoa; phylum Arthropoda; class Malacostraca; order Decapoda; family Parastacidae; genus Cherax; species Cherax destructor. The sequence goes on from WNWK01012876.1 coordinate 5,036, forward strand.
AAATATAATTAAGAAATGATTTAAGAATACAGTATAGCACTTAATGTATAAATAAATGAACAAAGAAGTAATTTAACATTTTGCAGCTAGTATAAATACATAAATACTGTATGGAGTATGTTTATATATATAATGTGTGTATAGTGTATACTGTACGTATATAAATTGTATGTCCGACTTTTTTTTTAATGGATTTGGTCAAACAAGCCAAACTTCTAAAATAGATCTTTGAAGACTTTCTTATGCATTCATAAATATAATTATTTTTTAAAACACTAATATGGTACTATATACAATTTCACATTCTAATACAATCTTGCTAAAATATATGTATGTCATAGCTTAATCTTCATCAACCTAGTTGGGTCAGTCTGAATTTCATTAGTATTATTTATCGTGAATGAAATGCAATTTAATTTTGTTAGATCAGAGAGAGAGGAGACAAGTCATTTCTTGACATCTGAAGTGTTGTTGGAGAGCAAGCAAAGATATTTAATACAGGATTTATGAAGGGATTCAGAAAACTGATTAGCCGGACTTTAGAGTATCAGAGGCAGGAAGATGGGAGGGGAGGTGTTGAAGGTCAAGGCTTCACCGAGTTCTGATGCCAACACACTTCTGAAAAGACAGCAACAGAATGGATCACACCAAATTACATTTGATCACCTTACCTTAGTGGGAATATCCTCTGTAGAAACAATATTATTATTATTATAATCAAATAGAAGCGCTAAACCACAGGGGTTATACAGCGCTGCAGGTTATTGTAGGATGCAGGGAGAGTGGGTTGTAAGAGGGAGATGGACGATTAGTAGGGTATGGAGTGCAAGATGACGGTGGATAGTGCAGGGGTGGAGGGTAGCAAAAGATCGAGGTAGAAGGGACTGAGGGAGGTGCTAGAGGTATAATCTTCAGAGTTTGTGTAGTAAGTCAGTTTCTGTCAAAAAGTCAATGAGAGAGTCAGGATTAAAGGATGTAGAAACAATAGGATGGGTAAATTTTAAGATGCATGTAAATTTTTAGCAAGGTTAGGTTAGGCTGATAAACTAATTTGATGCAAAATTAAAAAGTATATAATTAATTCATGCAAATGTACAGTACAAGTTTAGTTTAAACAATGATTTAAGGGATTTTGGCTTATTTGACCAACTAAGAACTCTCAATGTATATACTCGAGTATAAGTCTAGGTTCAAAGACCAAATTTCAGAGGTAAAAAATATAGGCCAACTTATTAATGCATAATATTTTTGAGAGGTTGAAATTTATGAATGCAGTATACCTACAAGACTTCATTCTTCCTTCTTTGGTGCATTCAGGATAAAATCACACACAATATTTCACTTCACACACAGTAAACCCTCCATTTTTTTTATTAACACACTGATGCAGGGTGACCCAAAAAAGAAGAAACACTTCCATCATCACTCACTCTATCACTGTCTTGCCAGAGGTATGCTGAGACTACAGTTCAAAAATATATCTCCACCCCTCCTTCATAAGGTACTAATTGGGATAAACAGGTGGCCAGTAATATACAAACTTAATCTCACACTCATATGTTATAACTGTAGTGTTACTCTCTCCATTCATCTTGCTTTTAACACACACACAAGTTGGCTGCTGCATTATTGCCAGGCTTAAGGCTGTTCCTCCCTTAAACACCCTTATAAAATGTTTCAGCTACCAGTTGCTTTATCCATAAATTTGGATTGATAAAGCTCCTGGTTGGCAAAATATTCCCTTAACCCTTTCACTCTCCCTTGTGTATATCTACGTTATTGACGCCAGTGTCGCTCGTGTAGCTCTACATTTTAAGCACGTCACCCTCAAATAAGCTACGAGCAGCAAATTTTGCCCTAGACATGAGAGAATGGGTCTGTGCGATTAGTGCATAGTACAAAGAAAAATCCTGCCCCATGTGATGCATGATTGAAAAAAGCTAACCTCTGACCTTGTGATTGGTTTAACACAGCGACTCTGTGGTGTTTTCTGATTGGTTTTAGTGGCTATTTCTTGGTATCATTTGATACAATAGAAGACATGCTACTGAAATAGAAAAAGGACTAGAAGTACTGTTGCTTGAAACAGGGTTCAGAGTAGAGGAAATATATTTTTGATGATTTTTCCCAGTCTGTTTTTATGGGTTTTTACTAGGTCTACCTTACTGGGATGCCCCAAACCAAGCATTCCTGGTTATATTTTATTGTATAAGATATAGGGTAAAAAAAATTTTTTTTTTTTTTTTGCAAAGATGGATTCCAAATGGAGGGCAAGTGTAGTATAAGAGAGGCCTGGATAGGATGCTTTACTTGCTGGAATGCATACACTATTTTTAATTCTGTTTTTAAATTGGAATTTGTTGAATTGTGTAAAAGTGGCCAAATTACCATAGTCTGTACACTTTACAGGATAGTTCCGATAACTGAATGGGCAGTGTCTTGTGTTCAATCGATAAAATGAAAGGCATACTAGTGAAATGGCAAAGAATTTGGCTGAATTGAGTAATGGAAATGACTTAAAATAGGACTCAAAATAAGCAAAATTGTCTATGCATAAATTGTACCCAGACCGCCAACTTTTCACCTGCATAATTCCAAAAATTTTCCATCAAATTTTATATTTTTGACATCATTACCTCCAGAATTTAAAAAAAATCCCAACACTGTCAGCATTTTTAATTTTGAGGTCCTGCCAATGAAAGGGATAAATTAATAGTTTCCTAATGCTGCTCAAGTTTCTTTTCTTTTATACATAAACTTTAGCATACAGAATAAAGGTCAATACCAAGGAGCAATTCATAATCTATAATTTGGAAAGGAAACTTAAGATGTTCCTGTCTATTTTAAACTATGATCAAGTTGCGAGTGACACTGTTCCAGGATGAACCATTAAGATGTGGATTAGCTGTGAGTTTTAAGAGTAGTATATGTACAGTACTGGTAATGTACAAATAATTGTAACCGAGACTGAAGGAAGCCAGGAATAATAATCTTATATTAATGTAAAGCACTAAAGAGATGTGGTTTATCCAATAAAGGGAAGGCAAGATGCTGATAAGGCATAAATACCTAAAGTACAAAAGCTTTAATAAGAGAAAATATTACACTGGGAAATATAACTGGGTAACCTATGTACAGATATTGGTTGGGTAGTACTGTGCTTACATACAAATCCCATTTCACAGCATAAGTATTCACAACAGTACCATATGGGGAACGACCTATACTCGAGTACGAAGGACTACACATACAGTGTGTACACATACATACAGTACATGGCTATCTCTGCCAACTGGCAATGTATGAAAGAATACTCCAAGAACCACTTCCTTTCACCAGTCTCATTGTCAATGAGGCAAGTGTTGTATGGTTGCCTTCTGAAGCACAAAATGAAATGCAATTCACATAAATTAACTCTTAAAACTGCATTGATGTATAAGTGCACAATCAATGATATTGATACCGATAATAAAAAAGACAAAATAAATTTTATAATGAAAAAAATGATAATATAACAATATACTATTAATAGCTTTGTGTGGCACCAACATCTATTGCTACTATGACATTATCCTGCCACAACAAAGAACACACATTTTATTACATGTATTTAAAAAATCCCATGATAAAAAAAAAATTGCAGACACATCAGGTCATGGTGGGGAAGCATGTTTTAAAGGAGCCTAGAAATGGAAGCAGGTGATCAATGTCTTTCAAGACAAAACACAGCTCTTGCAACCTAAGTCAAATGAATATTCTACAAATATTTATAGTCAACAAACAGTAATTTGGTAATGAATAGCAAATCTTTTGATCTACAAGTATATCTTTAGAAATTTTAGAAAATAAACTGGAAAAGCTGAATTATGCTTATTTAGTTTTATCTATCAATTTAAATACTGTAACACTAATAATAATTAATTACTGTTAAAGCACAGGTCATGTCTGACAATTACGTATATCTCTCTGTATGAGTACATTTGTGTGTGACTTCCACCGTATGTGGAGGTAATAAGTGACTACATATAGTATATAATGCATTAGTCCCATGATCATTTCCATGAAACTTTTCAAAGTCAAAATAATTTAGATGAATTTAAAAAAAAAATCAAGAATAGCATTAAGAACTAAGCCAGAGACTGCTGAAAATACTGCAAGCCACATTCATTACTATTAGTGTATTCAGCCTCTTGAGTACATAAAACATATACACAAACAAGAAAACCAAAGCTTCAACACAAAAATAGTTTGTGTCACATGTAAACACTCGTATCCCTGATAAATGGTCCAAAAGTCATTGTTTGGTGCTGCTTCATATATATATATATATATATATATATATATATATATATATATATATATATATATATATATATATATATACATGTATATATACGTATATAAATATATAAAATATATATATATATAGTGAAGAAATAAGTGCTCATTAAATTCTTTATAGAAGCCAACAAATGGTGCTCACTTACCATGTGTTTCATGTAACTAACAAGAGAGCAACATGTTTTAAATACTGTTTACATATCTTGGCTCCAAATTTGGACTGGAATCAAATGCAGTGTAATGTTACATTAATTTATGAAATAATTTCCATACACTAAGACAACACTCAGATTGACGAAAAAATATAAAATATTTAGACATTAACTTATACTAAATGGAAAACTGAAACATTAACATCATACCATCAACAGGAATATAATTAAGAATACTAGCACTCATTCTCTAATTGATATGACTTATTATACATAATTTCACATTGAGCATGATGTCAGTTTCCTAAAAGGAATGAATTCCTCAGCTGTGATCATACCACACATACAAACACTTCACATATAATTGGCTGGCAATGAAAGAAACCCTGACTTTACTGCAGCCAAACAAATTATGAAAACAAAACAAGAGATGACATTCTGAGAGTCAAAACTGAAGGAAATCTTGGCAACAAAACAGTAGTAATAAAGCCACAGGCAGACTCAGGGGTCGGTAAATGGACTTTCTCTCTCAAAGATCAACTTTACTTATGAACATAATATTGTTACCTTTACAATACACTATCAGTTTTCTTGACACCAATGTCATTTAATAATAAATTAGTATATATCATTTAATGAGAAAAGAACTAAAAAACTGGAAGTAAATGCTGTATGTAATAAATGTTTCTCATCATGAATATGTCTTTAGGTCTAATACGTTTTTCTAAAATACTATAGTTCAGAAAAAAAAAAAAAAAAATATTAAGTATTTAAGACATTTGTAATGAAATGCCGGTTATTTTTAATTATATGTCTATAAAACAATAAAATATTTTTTTATTTTCTCTGGTCACATTTATAATACAATAGTTAATTCAGCAAAATATTGATATAACTATTTACAGCTTCATGGAGCTTTTCAAAGTGGGTGACTAATGCGAGGTCGCACATGTCTAGTGCTTTGTCTTGTCCAGCTGTGTGTGCGCACTCTCACTAAATAATCACAAGACTGAACTCCTACCCTATGGAGTGAAGCATAATGCATTATCATGCCACTATTTTGATATTGGCATCTTTTTTTTGATGTTTATTTTATCTATACATTCACGACATGCACTAAACCTGTATTATTTTTTTTTTAATTTTAATTTCCTATACTCTTATTGTATGTGCCATTATATCAGTCCTTATTACTGCAAGCATGATTATTATTATTACAATTAAAACTAAGCACTAAACTCACAAGGGTCATACAGGCAAGAAGAAAGTCACAATACCGAGGAAGGAACAATTTACAACTGATCAATAATTTACAGATGCAACTATTGCATAGACAATATTTTGGTCTCTACTGTAACCTTGTTCAAGTTTTCTCTAAAAGTTGCTGGTTAGTTGTGATTTATTACTGCAACAAAGTCTTATTTCTAAGGGCCTAACAAAAAATATTTAATAAATTAACGAAGGAATGGTTTTTATCCATTATTACACGACAAGATTACCAGAATGCAACTGTCGTACGAGATAATGAGATTACTGGTCATTATTTTCAAGAATAGATGATCATCATCAAACCAATGACAACTAATTTTCACATATTAAAATAATGCATTTGAGAATATTCAATAGGCAAGTATTTAATCAGTGTCAAAGGCATTTTTGTTAAATCTCAAAGCAATATTTTTAACATATTTTAGAAAACAGGTGTCTAGTCTTCTTCCTCCATGTCAACACACAGCAAATATTTCAATTTAACTTTCTGTGAGAACCAGTTATGCAATAATTTATAGGCAAATATATAAAAGTCTTACCTCCATTAAGATTAAAGCATTCCAATTACAATACCCATTATTTCACATATTAAAGGCACGACGGTGCAAATGAAACAAAATTATTATTATTGCAATCAAACTAAGCACTAAACCCAGATCAAATCCTAAAGCATCTTCACTATCACCATCTTTGAAAGCTGGGTGCTGAGTGACCTTCATATCTTTCAATGATAACCATCTTCACATTCTTCAAACTCTTAATTATGGAAGACGTAAAACATTTTTGCATAAATGTTGCAAGCTGATTTGTTAATTGCATGTGATACAATTCCCAACAGCAGCTAGTTACCTCAATTCTAAGAGCAATGATTAATGAAGAAACTGTTAAGTATTATTATTATAATCAAAATAAGAACTGTTAAGTAGAAATGCATAAAGTAAAAACGAGGGAAAGATTTAGCTAGGAAAAACAAGCTCAAAATATCAAAGTTATTTCTGCATTAATTAGAAGGGTGACAATGCGTATCGTCCTGGCCCATTATTATTACATTTATGGGGGAGGGGGAAGCAATAAACCCATAAGGGTTATACAGCACCTTAGGGATTATTATTATTATAATCAAATAGAAGCGCTAAACCACAGGGGTTAGCACCTTAGGGAATGAGAGGCAATCAGGTTTGATCTAAGGAAAGTACAGTTCAATTCCTTGAATCAAAAGCACCTCACTACCATCAGGTAACCTCCCTTAAAGGGATGGCTTCCCAATATAAATATTTTCCCAACTTTATTTTGTTTGTACATCCATTTCTCCTCCTCACTGATATCCACTCTTATTTGTATCCTCCAGTCGCTGTAGCTACTGAACCCACAGTGGAATGCTTGGCGACATCCTTGTCACCTTACTGAAATCTAATAGCTTAAACTGACACCTCATTACCTAATGTATGAGACCCATCCTGAGACTGTCAAGAAATCTTATCAATTTTTTGTTCCTACCATCTTACTATCACACAAAACAGCGAGCATGAATTTACAAATACAATGCTAATGTATATCTGGAGGGTGTTTCGGGGTCAAGGCCCCCATGGCTCAGTCTATGACCAGGCCTCACAGTGGATCAGGGCCTGATCAACCAGGCTGTTACTGCTGGCCGCAAATAAGCCCGACTGGTCAGGTACTGACTTTAGGTGCCTGTCCAGCTCCCTCTTGAAGACCTAAATTTATTTAATAAAAATCCTTCAACATATCCTGCCACTTTGCTCAGCACTTCCCTTACCCCAATTTATCCTGCTTATCACTTTCTTTCATATTCCCAAAACCCTTTACAAATTGGTCACTATTTTACTGTTGTTTTTGTGTTATGATATTTTGAAAGTAGCAAAACAAGTGAGAAAGTATGAATGAGAGCAAAGAGGGATATAATGAAGAGCAAGGAAAGAATACAGGAAAAAAAAAAAGGAATTTGGTCAAAAGGCAATTAAAGTAATTTTTGAAAAATAGTGTGATTATTATTTGAAAGATAACATACTGCAGTATAAATGTAACCCAAGAAATTAGTTTCACTGGACAGAAGACAATTAAGTTATGACTATACAATAACAGCAACCCCATCTACAGGCTGCCAAGGAAAATAATTTGATAAGCAAAATATAATTCTCCAATTACCATGAGACAGATCTGCCAAAGCAGCACATATTACTTTGAAAATTTGTGATAATTTGTTCAAATCATCTGTAGATGCAACTGCAGAGAAAGATCATCTTTTTCAGTGTATTTATATGTCATAGGTAAAGTAAACTGAAATTTATAAATGTGGTATGTCTCACATTTTTGAACGAAACGTTGAAGTTTGAACACATTAACCGAGCCCTTGACTGTCATGAAAGATCAACCTTCACATTTTTGTTGTATGCTACATAGTGTCCTCAAGCAACCTAACAGGTGAGTATTGAGCTAGTAACAGCCATCTCTCTCGAGTACATAACTGACCACAGATAGCTTGCTATCGACTGTTACACAATAGAGATCTAGACGTCTTTTTAATACTGTACCTAGTGTATCAAAGTGTCGCAGTTTAAAATTATAACAAGTATGCAATATACAGTTTATAAACTACTCTATTACTACAGCACTTGCTAAATGTATTAAGTGTGCAGGCATGAGTAAATGATGCAGAACTGGTATGACAAGCAAAGACAAGACTAGAGTGAAAAATGGTGTTTAGAAGAATAAGTCAATACTGTAGGTGGAAAAATTCACAACCCAAAATTTGGAGAGCAAACTGATGTATCACCTGGCTTATGCCTCTCCTCTTTGACTACAGATGCTTCTTGTTTTACAATGATTCCACTAAAGATATTTTGACTTTACAACAGTGATCCACATTCTGTACTGTTCAACACTATACATTTATTGATAGGATAGCTTGTATTCATTTTTCTTTTAAATACTGGTACAGTGGACCCCTGGTTTACGTACTGCTCCAAACTCGAACAATTATGTAAGTGTATTTTTGTAAGTGCTTGTGTAAGTGTACTTTTGGGGGTCTAAAAGGACTAATCTAATTTACATTTCGTATTTTTTATGGGAACAAATTCGTTCGGTAACGGCACTCGAACAGCATTCTGGAACAAATTATGGCAATTAACCGGGTCCACTGTATTTAGTTACAATAATTATTTACTTATTCAGGGACATTATTTATTTATTTATATCATTCATATTCGACTCATGATATTTTCAACTTACGATGGGTTCATCATAACGTAACCCCATCGTAAGTCAAGCACCTGTAGTCTGTTTTTAGGACTGACTTGCCATGAGTTTGAGCCCTCCGTGGGACAAAGTTCCTCTCCTCTTCACCTGACCTGTCTTCTGCCTTTCTCCTTTTCTCTTTCTTTTACTTGGGACTATAATGGTTTAGGACAAACCAAAATTTTGTTTAGTTTCCTCTCCAGACTATGGGTTAGTTACAAATAGTGTATAGAGTAGGATGAAACACAGCTGACATATAACTGCACTGTGAGACATGAGACACTCAACATTTGTAATGATACAACAGTCTCATAGGTACCGGAGTGGTGTCAACACTGGTGCAATAGTTAACACTTGCATGGTAACAATGAGCTGACAGACAGTATATATGCTAATCATTCAGACATGATACACAAGGTGGATTACAAGTGATGATGTCCAAGAGATGACAGAGGAAAGAGGCATGAGTAGTGATGTAACACTGATTTGTATAAGTAAACCACAAGCAGATGACATGGGCATAGGCATGAATGAAAACAAATAAGATTGGATCACTTTCTTAAAGAAAGCAATTATGAAATAATGAACATTTTCCACAGAGGGGTGCTGGATTTAAAGACCTGTACACCCAAGTGTAAACTCAAAATATAAACCTGGCTTGGCTTGTATGCTGATTTGCCATACACCATAAGGTCCGTTCACAATAATAACCATGAAATTATAAGAAAATTGACATGCTTTAAAAGGGATGTATAAGTGGCTTGTGCATTATGAAAAGTAGAATATTGTGCATCAATATTAATTACAAAACATTTAAGGAACAACCTAAAATGGGTCATACTGTAATACATACAGCTGACAATTATATTACATATCATTCAAAGCCATCACAAATACTATAATCAATGTTGTGCATAGGCAATCATTCGCTATCAAAATATGGCATTTATCGCCACTGTTGTACAAAGTTCACCTTATGGGTAGAGTATTGAACTTCATTAGAAACCAGACAGAATGCTCCTCTATCCCAAATATTAGGAAAATAATATGCTCCCATTAAAATAGCTTATACATTTCATATACAGTGGTACCTCTACTTACGAGCAGCTCCCAACTCGAACAATTATGTAAGTGTATTTTTGTAGGTGCTTTTGTAAGTGTATTTTTGGGGGTCTGAAATGGATTAATCTAATTTTCATTATTTCTTATGGGAAAAAATTCCTTCGGTATCGGCACTTGAATAGCCGTCTGGAACGAATTAAGCTCGTAAGTCGAGGTACCACTGTATTACTATTGTCCGTTTCATCAACGCCAATAATAAACATTAATTTCATAATTTATAATATTTGTATTTTATATCACTCTTTCTGTATTAAAAATGAGATGCATTGACTCACACACTCAACTAACCATGGAAAGTCAAGCTCACTTTCATTAAAAAAAAAAATACAAAGGGGTTTGTACAATGTCATCAGTGTCTTGTCATTAATATTTTAACGTTAAAGCAAAGATTGAAAATATGACAGTAGAGCTAAACGCCCTTATTTCAGAAAAGTCTTTATCTACTGTACATCAAGTTTTCTTATCTTTCTCTCTAAATTTTTTAAATATAGCTAAAACCACTGAAAAAAACATTTATGGTCTAAAGGAAGTATTTAAGACATTTACACAAGAATATTGGGAACAGAAGATACCACACTGTCCTTTCAACATGAAAAGGAAGTAGTAAATGAGGCATTAGATAAAATATTGACAAACTTAATTTCTGTTTTAGACATATGGTATAAAAAAAAAATAGATATATATTATAAGGTCTCATATATTTCTGTGACAACACACATGCAAGCACGTACACATGGTATTTCTCTAATAACTATCAAAAAATTCTCTCCTCTCACACATTAATTATAATTGAAAGCTAATATATTTCCAAGACACACTCTTATGGGGGCTAGAAGGGCTTTATACCCTGCCTCCCTTGCTCCTGCTGCTCACACATCTGAAAAATAATTAAAAAAAATTATTACAATTGCTGAAAGGTATGTTACCAGTCCTATAAATATTGTCATCACATTTGAGAGGAAATACTAAATCCCTACAAGTCATATAGCGCTTGGGGAATGGCAGGCAATGAAGTTCAATTATGAGGAGGAGGACAAGTTCAATTCTTAGAATCAAAAGCCTTATCAGCACCAAGGAACCTCCTTTGAGGGGCATAAATAATATACTGAATTAAAAAATTATAAAGTAACTCCCATACCCCAGGTCCAGGTGATAAGGTAACTCCCGTACCCCAGGTCCAGGTGATAAGGTAACTCCCGTACCCCAGGTCCAGGTGATAAGGTAACTCCGTACCCCAGGTCCAGGTGATAAGGTAACTCCTACCAGGTCAGGTGATAAGGTAACTCCGTCCCCAGGTCCAGGTGATAAGGTAACTCCGTACCCCAGGTCCAGGTGATAAGGTAACTCCCGTACCCCAGGTCCAGGGTGATAAGGTAACTCCCGTACCCCAGGTCCAGGTGATAAGGTAACTCCGTACCCCAGGTCCGGGTGATAAGGTAACTCCGTACCCCAGGTCCAGGTGATAAGGTAACTCCGTACCCCAGGTCCGGGTGATAAGGTAACTCCGTACCCCAGGTCCAGGTGATAAGGTAACTCCGTACCCCAGGTCCGGTGATAAGGTAACTCCCGTACCCCAGGTCCAGGTGATAAGGTAACTCCGTACCCCAGGTCCAGGTGATAAGGTAACTCCCGTACCCCAGGTCCGGTGATAAGGTAACTCCGTACCCCAGGTCCAGGTGATAAGGTAACTCCCGTACCCCAGGTCCAGGTGATAAGGTAACTCCGTACCCCAGGTCCAGGTGATAAGGTAACTCCCCTACCCCAGGTCCAGGTGATAAGGTAACTCCCGTACCCCAGGTCCAGGTGATAGGTAACTCCGTACCCCAGGTCCAGGTGATAAGGTAACTCCCGTACCCCAGGTCCAGGTGATAAGGTAACTCCCGTACCCCAGGTCCAGGTGATAAGGTAACTCCCGTACCCCAGGTCCAGGTGATAAGGTAACTCCCGTACCCCAGGTCCAGGTGATAAGGTAACTCCGTACCCCAGGTCCGGTGATAGGTAACTCCGTCAGGTCCGGTGATAAGGTAACTCCCTCCCAGGTCCAGGTGATAAGGTAACTCCCGTACCCCAGGTCCAGGTGATAAGGTAACTCCCGTACCCCAGGTCCGGGTGATAAGGTAACTCCCGTACCCCAGGTCCGGGTGATAAGGTAACTCCCGTACCCCAGGTCCAGGTGATAAGGTAACTCCCGTACCCCAGGTCCAGGTGATAAGGTAACTCCCGTACCCCAGGTCCAGGTGATAAGGTAACTCCGTACCCCAGGTCCAGGTGATAAGGTAACTCCGCCCCAGGTCAGGTGTAAGGTAACTCCGACCCAGGTCCAGGTGATAAGGTAACTCCGTACCCCAGGTCCAGGTGATAAGGTAACTCCCGTACCCCAGGTCCAGGTGATAAGGTAACTCCGTCCCCAGGTCCAGGTGATAAGGTAACTCCCGTACCCCAGGTCCAGGTGATAAGGTAACTCCGACCCCAGGTCCAGGTGATAAGGTAACTCCCGTACCCCAGGTCCAGGTGATAAGGTAACTCCCGTACCCCAGGTCCAGGTGATAAGGTAACTCCCGTACCCCAGGTCCAGGTGATAAGGTAACTACCGTACCCCAGGTCCAGGTGATAAGGTAACTACCGTACCCCAGGTCCAGGTGATAAGGTAACTACCGTACCCCAGGTTAAGGTGATAAGGTAACTACCGTACCTCAGGTCCAGGGTAACTACTGTACCTCAGGTCCAGGTGATAAGGTAACTACCATAATTCTGATTTAGTGCATATATGGTAAAAGTGGATTAAGAAATATGACTTTTTTTTATCTTTAGAAGCTGGTAATTGTCCGACTCTTGCCCAAACTTTTTAAGAAATGAAGATATACGAAAAGGCGCAGGTCATAACCATTCTGGATTTTTGGGAGTGATGTTGCACCACAATCATAAGGTATATATGCACACTAAATCTGAGGTGATTCTCTTGCAAATATTCTTAGAAAGATGAAAACTAAACAGAGGCTATAATGCTATAAAAAAGTTACTATAATTTTAGCAGGTACAGTGGACCCCAGCCTAACGAGCACCCCGGAAATCGTACAATTATGTAAGTATAATATTGTAAATGCTTGTGGAAGTGTATTTTTGGGGGGTCTGAAATGGACTAACCTACTTTACATTATTTCTTAAGGGAGTAAATTTGTTCGGTAATGACACTTGAGCAGGGTTCTGGAATGAATTTTGCTCGTTAGGCGGGGGTCCACTGTACTCTAGTGTATACTGCTGGATTTGAACTCACATTCTTCAGCAGTCTTACCAGAAGTGCAAGGGCATAACCTTTCAGATGATCCACCAAATTACAATCTAGCATTAAGAATGCAGGCACTGCACAGTACAGTGGACCCCCGGTCATCGGCCGTTCCTGATATCAGCCAACTCGGTGATATGCTGGTTTTTCAGCTTCGGTGATTGGCCGTTATTTCGGTGATCGGCCGTATGGGACTCGTCAACCCACCGGCGACGCCACTTCCTCACGTGTATCACACTTAGTCTGCGTCTCTCTCTTGAGTAAGGAATACTCTGCGTGTTCATCCATTCATCCGTTTATTTTGGTGCTTGTTTATTGATTGTGACTGTGAAATAAGCCACCATGGGGCCAAAGAAAGTTCAGGAAAGGGGAGAATGTGCCTTCTTCAGTGATTCTACAATATGTACGATACTAAAGCAGCAGGAGTCAATAAAGGCTATAGCGCCAGCCAGCGATAAAGTGTAGCATTAACAATGTAGCAAGTAAGTTAAGCGATTAAGCGATAGAAAAATGACGACACGAAACTTAACTCCTCCATTGTTGTTTGAGGTATATAGGGCAACTGACAACACCGCCGCCTCTGCTGCCACCTTCACTACCACTATGTAAGGCTTATTTATCTTTCAGTGGCCCTTATACACCCAACAACAAAAAACACAATACCACTCGTGACATTCGTAATGACATGTTTTATTCATTCTAGAGTATATGTCATGTTTCTATGTCATTAATATTGTTTATTATGTCATATTAGATGAATTGTGATAGATAAATAAGCTGTAGTATTGATATTAGTGTCATATTGAAGGACCATCTTGTCCTATCTCCAAACAAACTCCTGCCGCCGCCGCCACTAGCCACATACGTAATGACATTTTATTCATTCTAGAGTGTATATGAGGTTTCTATATTATTTATATTGTTTATTATGTCATATTAGATGAATTGTGATAGATAAATAAGCCGTATAGAGTTGATATTAGCATCATATTGAAGGAGTACAGTGGACCCTCGGTTTTCGTGCACCTCCAAACTCGAACAATTATGTAAGTGTATTTTTGTAAGTGCTTTTGTAAGTGTACTTTTGGGGGGTCTGAAATGACTAATCTAGTTTACATTTGTCCTTATGGGAACAAATTCGTTTGGTAATGGCACTCAAACAGCATTCTGGAAAGAATTTTCAATGAAAACCGAGGGTCCACTGTATTTTGTTCTATCTCCAAACAATACTCTCCCCCTGCCTTCAATAAAAGGTATGTAATAGTGATTTAAATGTTCACTTATCCATTTCTTTAGTCATTTTATTTAGTTCTCATTGTTTTGTGTATGTAAAACTATAGTTAATCTCAAAAAAAAAATTTTTTTTTGTTGATATTTTTGGCTGGAACGGATTAATTGTAGTATTTACATTAATTCTTATGGGAAATAGTATTTCAGTCATCGGCCATTTCGGTCTTAGGCCGACCTTCTGGAATGGATTACGGCCAATGACCAGGGGTCCACTGTACCTCCCACCTCCAGCACGCAAGTTTGGCTACCCAAGTTCCATGAATCCCTTCATAAATGTTAGTTTGCTCACACACCAACAGCACATCAAATCCCAAAAACTCCTTGTCTCCACTCACTCCAAACTAGAATATTTACAAATGTTTGCTCTCACCATTCTATATTTGCTAGCAGCATTTCTGTTTTCCTTTTCCTTTTTTAGGATTATGAAGACGCACTGGGTCACTCGTGTTGGTCTGCCTGTCTCTCTGCTCCTTCTTAGTTTGTAATACCATCTTTGTCATCACTGTGAACATCTGCAATGTTACAAGTATTATTACACAACTAATAATCAAATATGACACCCTGACTTAGCAGGAGACAGTGTGACGTTATTATCACAACTAATAATGAATAAACAAAAGGATAGACGAGGGGCTCGAACCATGGTCTGTAAATTGACAGTCCAATGCTCTGTCTTGACTGCCTGGGCTTCTAATAGGAAGGACCACAGTTTGAGCCCCTCGTTCATCCTTCTGTTTATTCATCAAGTTGTTTATTACACTTAATCCGAGTTCATGACTAATAATGTATAAAAATGTTTTATTTTTATTAACACATCGGCCGATTCCCACCAAGGCAGGGTGGCCCGAAAAAGAAAAACTTTCACCATCATTCACTCCATCACTGTCTTGCCAGAGGCGTACTTTACACTACAGTTATAAAACTGCAACATTAACACCCCTCCTTCAGAGTGCAGACACTGTACTTCCCATCTCCAGGACTCAAGTCCGGCCTGCCGGTTTCCCTGAATCCCTTCATAAATGTTACTTTGCTCACACTCCAACAGCACGTCAAGTATTAAAAACCATTTGTCTCCATTCACTCCTATCAAATACGCTCACGCATGCTTGCTGTGAGCGTATTTGATAGGCGGTAAATAAACGGAGTTCCATTCCTAAGACCATGTCGTTAAACAAATTCGTCACTAAGTGAAGAGCATACTATGTATAATGGAAGTGAGTTTGTGTCAACCATCTTTGATATTGTTTTAATGTCACCTTTGCACCATTTATAAAATTTCTGGTATATTTTTAAATGTTTATACAGTAGTGTACTGTATATTGAAATAAACTGATTTGAGGAAATCAGCTCTAATATACATTATTTAGGTATGAATACTGGTCAGAGAGCCCATTGTAAGTCTGAGGCGTCGGTAAATGAGTACGTTGCTAAGTGAGGAGAGGCTGTACTTAGATAAGCACATGCATCTAAAAAAAAAAATTGACTATAATTCTAATTGAATAAATGAAGCCATATTTATATTTACACTACACAAGCTTGTAAAATGTATATTTTATTTTTGTATTTTTTTTCAAAAGTTAATAAAGTCCAAAATTATGCAAGCTTTATTTATTAACAGAAAACAGACTCTAGGAAGAGGAACTCTCACAACTTAGGAGAAACTCTAACATTTAGCACCATAACAAATTTTGGTAAGAAAACATTTGCAGTCATAACAGACCTCTATATTCACATGGAAGAGCTAAATGAAGAAGTTTATACTATATGTAACTATGTATACCATAAAATATTCTTTGTAGAAGTGTAGACTATAGTTGTGCCTACAAAATCACAGACTTCTGCATTTGTGGTTTTTCATTACCTACTGTTTTTGTTGAACCAACAAACTGATTCAATTATGTACCTGAAGATTCTGCCGAATCAACAGCTTTCCAGTGTTTAAATCTCTCTCTATTCTGATGAAATCTCTATTTTTGTACAAAGAAAATAATACTAATGCCCACAACCTAAACCAAATCGCTTACCTCTTCTACATTAATATTGTCCTTTGCACTAGTTTCAAAAAGCTTAATATTCATTTGATCAGCGAAGCGTTTGGCATCTTCATAGAGTACAACCTTCCTGTCTGGACAATCATTTTTGTTTCCAACTGAAAAAATAATTATTTCTTAATAAAGATGTCTCAAAAAACTGTAATAAGGGGTTAAGAGATCATAAAAATAAGAAAACTGCTTTGTAACACATGCTGAATAATATAAACTCACCCTTACCTTTTATCACTTCAGTACAGGGTCACAGATCCCTAAAACACACTTCAGATTTCAGAGCTGCATTAACCAATAAATTTCATTCCTAATTTTCTGTCAATATAAAACTGTTGCAAGGTGAAAATTTAAGAACTTTATTAACCAACAAGTTTCATTCCTAATTTTCTTTCAGTTGCGAGTTGAAAATTTAAAGTGTGCCACATTTGAGGAAGCTCTTTCCTGAACAATTTAATTCATTTAAAAATTTTATATGAATTTCTGTTTGGGTAAAAGTACCAGATTAATTTTATTAAGGACAAATATTTAGTGAGAAAGGAATTCCTTCCATCAGTCTATTTAATAGGCTCATTTTCACCCTATTCTGGCCATTAATCAATTAAAGTATTCAACAGCAATTTTTAGATTTTCAAACAATATTTTACAAAATACAAAAATGCTCTGTAATACTTTGCTGTAACTGCTTGAATTATTTTTGTGTATGCATCATGAAGCCATTTTGTAATTTTTGAAATTTTTTCCTTGCCACCAAAATTCTGGTTGCAAATAATAAGATAGTTGTAACACACTTGTGTGATTGCTTGGTACTCAGTAAAAAAAAAAAAAATTATGTCATGAGTCAGTAACTCAATTTTGGTAATATTCATTACTAATTTGCTTCACTGAATTTACTTTTTAAATTTCAAAACATTTTGTTTATAGAGAAGAAACAATACAGGTGCTTCATCGTGTAGAGCTTTCATCAAATCAAGAGCAAAACATTGTTAAAAATAAAAGCTAGCTCTACACCCGTGTCTTTTCTTTATCACTGACGGCAAAAGACCTTCGTACTTATTTAATTCAGTCATACATATTTAGGAACAATAACCACCATTTAAAGCAAAAATTTCCGAAATCAGGAGAGACTATAACTGGGTAATTAACTTGCACAAACAGCTCCTTAAACGCCAAAACTATACGATTACAAAATAGGGTAAACACTATTTCATACTCACCAACTATGTAAAGGTGTTAGCAAACGAGAGAGAAGCAGGCAGCAGGTGGCATGGAAGTGTGGGGAATTCTAAATGAGGGTTATTCTTACTGATTGTTACAAATGTTTTAATCAATTGCATAACTAAATTGTACTTAAAAATATGGGTGATCAGTAGCTTAATATTACTTGTGTTTCAGTCGCATGCATCCATTTTTATATTGTAAGGAAGACTGCCCATAGGATCACCATGCTGTGAAGACAATCTGCATATACACACACTTAATAAACATTGCCCCATGAGTACAGTACAGTACATACTACGTTAAACATTTTTATATGGTAATCTGACCATAATTTTAATGCACCAACCTACAACATGTTTGAAAATACAAAAATGTAAGGTAACACATCACAGATTGACTAAGTTTGCTAAGAAAAATGAAATGAACAAATAAAGGCTGCAAACCAAAACGAGATACAAGGCTTGAGATACCAATGAGTCAGCTGTCAGTGGCCAGCAGGTCTCTCCAATAAACACACAAAGACCACATGGCAGAACACACTATACCATCTATCACAATGACAGCCAAAATTAAAGGCAACTCACTGCTTAAGCTTCAAAACCCACCTTATTTTTATGCTACACCTAATGCAGGAGGGCTCCACTTTACAGCACTTCATTTTACAGTTTCACTAATGCAGCAGTTTTCAATTATACCCATTCTTCATTTATTCAGTCTTCCTACAATATATATATTCACCACTCACTATCAGCTAAGGACAAAATCATTTTAAAATAGTAAAGTGTGTACTGAATATGCTCACTAATATATGATAGTGTAAACATGTTATCAGGCTTTTACAGTGGACCCTCGCTATTCGAACACTCCAAAACTCACCCTAATTCCAGAATGCTGTTCAAGTGCTGTTACCAAACGAATTTATTCCCATAAGGAATGATGTAAATTAGATTAGTCCATTTCAGACCCCCAAAAATACATTTATAAAAGCACTTACAATAATAAACTTACATAAAAGGGCGAGTTTTGGAGTGTTCGAATAGTGAGGGTCCGCTGTACATGCATTTGAAAGTGAAGAAAGGCTATTTTTCACCTTAGAGGATTTTTGCTTTACAGAGGTAGCCCAGACCTAACCTGCTGTATAAGTGGGGCCCTCCTGTACAATTATTATATAAAAACAAGCATCATTAATGAAGAGGCTCTACCTCAATGATGTTCACCAGAGAAAACTGAAATTTATTATGCAAGTGCTATCATGCCATTTTTCACCGACAAAAATTTACAAATTACTTATGATAAACAATTTATACTGTCAACAATTATGTTATGACCTTCTAACTTTAATCTTCCTCTCCAGGTTATTATTCAAGTTATACATCAATGATTCTATTTGAGCAGCAATTTTAAAAAATTGAGTTTTTATGGGAACCAAACACCTTTAAAAGTGTCACTTTGATCTGTTTTGAAACTATGTCCAACAGCTACACAATCTAAATGACATGGACAAAATTTACAATCAATCTGTTTAAAAGTTCTATGAAACAAGTTCAAAATATATTATTTTATACATTCTCACACCACAAAAATCAGATGGTATCCCATAGCTACCAAAAAAATGCTTTTGCCGCAAACAGTATCATGGAAATGAAAAAAATCTGTATATGACTGCAGAAAGAGATAGTCAACTTTGCTTTCTTTCCAATTTCCCAGAAGTACGCAGACATCACAATTCAAATGGCCGTCTACACTAACTTATTCACCTATCCTTCAGTGAGCAGGTATTGTATTTTCTACCTCCAGAATTGCAGTCTACTCACCTTCAATACTCCTCTGTCACTTGGGGCACATGTAATTAGACCACTTCAGCTTATCTACTCATAAATGTTTATTGATATTGCACTATGGCAATCAGTCTTAAGTACACAAAGTCCTCACTTAATGTTCTTGATAGGTTCTTGGAAACTGCAACTTTTTAAGCAAAACAACGTATGTGTATATCGAAACCAATTTTACCGTATGCTAATTGATATAAACAAGAGTTAAGTTGCTATGGCAAAGGAGAGCTAAGAGGGAAGCAATAGTGCTGCAGACACCATGCCTATAGAGTATGTCACTCTGGGGCACTATAAAGTCATATATTTAATCTATTATTGACATTTTTTATTATTTTAGGTATCATATGTTTTTCAGAACTGAATACAAACAGCCATAAGGGAGGAAACTGACATAATAGTAAAGCTGGGTAAACAGCTGTGGCTACTTTGACAGCACTTGCAGACTCAGCTGTTATCTGCATGTTATGCAGTTTTAAAAGTTTCTTAAAACGTTCAAACCATCCATGACTTGCCACGAAGGTTTCACTTTCAGCACCAGAGCCCTGTTCTTTCTTTAGATTTTCAAATAAACTTTAAGCTTTCATTTATATGGCCATTAGCAAACATGGAGAGTTATGCCGATGCATGTCCTTCATCCAGATATTTACAAGCCTTTCCATATTTTCCATTCCTGGCTGGGAATTTATTTCCTTTTCTCTTCAATGTTATAACGAAACGACATTGAACGAAACTACGTTAAGTGAGGACTTCCTGTATTACCATTGTGTGTGCCAATCTACTGTGCAATAAGGACAATAAAGAATAAAAAGGCACAATTCCGTGACTGAAACAATAGACAAACAACCCATACACAGGAGAATGATACTTATGAAGACGTTTTGGTCCTACTGAACCAAAACATCATTATAAGTGTCATTCTCCTGAGTGTGGGTGATCTGTATAATAAGGACAATCTTACCTTCTTTGACATGTCCATAATTGCTTGGACCCTGGATTATATTCATAAGAGCACTAAACCCATAAGGGTCATACAATACCTGGGAAATGGGAGGGGTGGGAGATAATGAAGTTTGATTCAAGCAAGAATAGCTCCAATTCCTTGGATCAAGAGCTCTTTGCTAGCTTCAAGGCATATTCTCCCCTTGCAAGGGATGGAACTAAGAAAGACTAACTCACAGAAGATAATTATCAAAAAACGTACATCTTTCTAGAATGATCATCCTAAGGACTTAGAAAATACATCCAGCTCATAACAGAAGCATTGTGCACTGTGCAACAACCTGAAAGGGAACTGCATCCCAACATGGACTCCCATTACATAATCAGTGACAATCTTTCTTCTATAATTACTCCTACATCCCCCAAACTCTCTCTCCGTTTACTTAATTTATCCAAACTTTGTATGGATTTAGTTACTTTTGGACAAGATTTTTATATCATTTGCAAAAATTTTCATTTAACTTTTATGCCTTTAAATATTTTATACAAGATATTATAGGAGCAAGCAACGATCCTTGTGGTGCACCATTGGTAACATTTTCCCATCAGGGCATTTTCCCTCTCATCACAGTTCACATTTTCTTTTCAAACAAAATCTATCATTGAATGCAATAGTTTGCCTTTTAGTCATCTTATATTTTGTAATTTCTAGGTTAGTCACTCATGAAACTATCCAAACATTTCATATAATCAAGAAGAACAAAAATGCACAAAACCATGACTGGAACAATCCACAAATAACTCTCACATAGAAAAAAGCTTATGATGTTTTGGTCCAAATTGGACTGAAACATTGCCATGAGCTTCCCTCTCCTATGTGTGGGTTGTGCATTTCTTATAATCTAAATACAGTGGACCCTCGGTTTTCATTGATAATTCTTTCCAGAATGCTGTTTGAGTGCCGTTATCGAACGAATTTGTTCCCATAAGGATGAATGTAAATTAGATTAGTTGTTTCAGACCCCCAAAAATACATTTACAAAAGCACTTACATAATTGTTAGAGTTGGGAGCTGTACGAAAACCGAGGGTCCACTGTAAATGAAATTGGCCATGTGACTCTTTCCTAAATAATTCACTTGACTCGCACAGTAATTTAAGAGCTGATATACAGCTTTTTTTTTTTTCCATAAAAACTGAATAATTTAATAAGAGGTCTTTGCTCTCCAAGTGTTTGATCCACTTTTCTCTAGTGGCTTTTACTAGCATACTATTTTTTACAAGTCATTAAGAAAGGCCTATTACCTCTTGAAATAGCTTAATGTAAGCCATTTCCCATTTACAAGACTATCATCTTAAACTGAAATGTTAAATAATTTCAAGAATGGATAGCTATGTTCTTCTGCACAGATTTTAAAACCCAAGGTGTTATCTGTCTGGTCCCATTGTTCTATTCTTGCCAATATCCTGTAATAGCTTCAGTTTTTGATACTTTAGTTTGCTGTTTGGCAAACTAAGTATCTTGTCATTTTGTTTTTCATTTAATTTGCCTTTACCACACCTTATTGAACAATCTGGTTCAATGTTGTTTCTATCCACTATTCCTTTTCTTCAAAACTTCAACCTCCTCCCTCCTTACATTTGTACATTACATTTTGCTTGTCAATCTCTGAAGTCTTTGGGTTGGCATTCTTCTTAGATTGGTTTTAATTCTATTCTTTCTTCTAAATCCATTCATTCATTCTTTCTGAAACATGGTCTACATATGAACCAGAAGAATCAGTTAATATGAACCATTTTTTTTTTTTTTCAACAAGTCGGCCGTCTCCCATCGAGGCAGGGTGACCCAAAAAGAAAGAAAATCCCCAAAAAGAAAATACTTTCATCATCATTCAACACTTTCACCACACTCATACATAATCACTGTCTTTGCAGGAGCTCAGATACGACAGCTGAGAATTGTCCCTCCCAGCTGTCACTATCCCAGACCCCTCCTTTAAAGTGCAGGCATTGTACTTCCCATTTAAAGGACTCGAGTCCAACTAAATCAATTAACTGGTTTCCCTGAATCCCTTCACAAAATGTTACCCTGCTCACACTCCAACAGATCGTCATGTCCCAAAAACCATTCGTCTCCATTCACTCCTATCTAACACGCTCACACATGCTTGCTGGAAGTCCAAGCCCCTCGCCCACAATACCTCCTTTTTCCCTTCCCTCCAACCTTTTCTAGGACGACCCCTACCCCGCCTTCCTTCCCCTACAGATTTATATGCTCTCCAAGTCATTCTACTTTGATCCATTCTCTCTAAATGACCAAACCACCTCAACAAACCCTCTTCAGCCCTCTGACAAATACTTTTAGTAACTCCACACCTTCTCCTAATTTCCACATTCCGAATTTTCTGCATAATATTTACACCACACATTGCCCTTAGACAGGACATCTCCACTGCCTCCAGCCTCCTCCTCGCTGCACCATTTGCAACCCATGCTTCACACCCATATAAGAGTGTTGGTACCACTATACTTTCGCACATTCCCTTCTTTGCCTCCATGGATAACGTTTTTTGTTTCCACAGATACCTCAAAGCACCACTCACCTTTTTTCCTTCATCAATTCTATGGTTACCCTCATCCTTCATAAACCCATCCGCTGACACGTCAACTCCCAAATATCTGAAAACATTTACTTCTTCCATAATCCCTCTCTCCAATGTGATATCCAATTTTTCTTTATTTAAATCGTTTCATACCCTCATCACCTTACTCTTATCTATGTTCACTTTTAACTTTCTACCTTTACACACTCTCCCAAACTCGTCCACTAACCTTTGCAACTTTTCTTTAGAATCTCCCATAAGCACAGTATCATCAGCAAAAAGTAACTGTGTCAACTCCCATTTTGCATTTAATTCTCCATAATTTAATCCCACCCCTCTCCCCAACACCCTAGCATTTACTTCTTTTACAACCCCATCTATAAATACAGTGGACCCTCGGTTAACGAATACCCCGGAAATCGTGCAATTATGTAAGTATAATTTTGTAAGTTCTTGTGGAAGTGTATTTTTTGGGGTCTGAAATAGACTAACCTACGTGAAATTTTTCCTTAAGGGAGTAAATTCGTTCGGTAATGGCACTTGAGCAGACTTCAGGAGTGAAGTTTTTACGAAACTCGGGGGTCCACTGTATATTAAACAACCATGGTGACATTACACATCCCTGTCTAAGACCTACTTTTACCGGGAAGTAATCGCCCTCTCTCCTACACACCCTAACCTGAGCCTCACTATCCTCATAAAAACTCTCTACAGCCTTCAGTAACTTACTACCTATTCCATACACTTGCAACATTTGCCACATTGCTCCCCTATCCACTCTATCATATGCCTTTTCTAAATCCATAAATGCAATAAAAACTTCTCTACCTTTATCTAAATACTTATTCCCCTATAATTTTTACACTCTCTTTTATCCCCCTTCCCTTTATATAAAGGAACTATACATGCTCTCTGCCAATCCCTAGGTACCTTCCCCTCTTTCATACATTTATTAAACAAAAATACCAACCACTCCAGCACTATATCCCCCCCTGCTTTTAACATTTCTGTCATGATTCCGTCAATTCCAGCTGCTTTACCCCCTTTCATTCTACGTAATGCCTCACGCACCTCCCCCACACTCACATCCTGCTCTTCTTCACTCCTAAATGATGTTGTACCTCCTGGCCAGTACATGAAATTACCGCCTCCTTTTTCATCGACATTTAAAAGTTCCTCAAAATATTCCCGCCATCTACCCAATACCTCCAGCTCCCCATCTACTAACTCCCCTACTCTGTTTTTAACTGACAAATCCATTCGTTCCCTAGGCTTTCTTACCTTGTTTATATGAACTTATGACAATGTATTCAGATAACTTACAGCATTTCTGTGAAAATCCTAAAATACGGATCTGAATGTTTTATTTGTGTGGTGATACTTAATTTCCTATAATAATGCAGTGTAAAAGTTATATATAAGTCATGCAGCATTAAAAATCATTGCATCTTTTTCCATATTATTTTCTTATCTTTTACTGGCATGTGCTACCCTAGCTAAAGTCAGTGAGGAGATCAGTACTTAAACTCGCTTGATTTTTGTAAAGAAAGGGTCCATGGCCCAAGATTAAATGCAAGCAGCAACATAAAGAAGCCAATGCAATGATAGTGTTGGTTGGAAAGTGCAAGTTAAGAAGGGTGCTGGTTTCGGTTTGGAGAGGTAAGTAGGCTACTGTGTTGGTGGTTTTACACTTAAAAGATGGAAAAAAAATTATAAAAGACATTGGGCCTGATTAAAAAATCATAAGTAATCAATGTACTTTCATGATGCATCATACACAGATAAAACCTTTTCAATTTTACATACTGTACTGTAATCCATTTCATTTGAATTAAACTTAAAATTTTCATTTTTGTTCTTCTCAACAGACTTAAAATTATATTCACTGCTAAATTTTTACAATTTTTAGACTAATTTTGTACCACAATATACTTACCAGTACCTTTGACCTATGAAAAGGGTTTGCTATGCTGCAGTAGGTTCAAAGACCTTCTCCAGAATACATACACTTAATTTGCACTCGCACAATATAAAGCCTCACAGTGCTACAAGGCCTGCTTACCACTAAACAGTGGTTACTCTACTCATTTCATTAACAGTTGCAAACAAATATTTCCCAAGTATCAAGCAACCCTTGGAACCCACAAACCAGTCCACCACTCACAGATGCAAGCAAGGGGCTTGTCAATTACTCAACATGAGAAATCACTTGCAAGGAAAAGGTGGAGAAGTCACTGGCTCTGCTACATCATAGAAAACTTTCCTTAGTAAAAATCAGGTGATGTTCTATGCCTGGCAGGGTTCAACTACTCTAGAAACATTTAATAGAACCCTGATCTGGAAGTGATATCATATACTAATACACAACTCATGATGTGATACAAGTGAATCTCTTTATGGGGTGGACCAGTAAGCCAGAGGTAGACTAAGATCTACACCACAAACCATTCCTTGACAACACTCCAACTGTTTGTTCATTCATATAAACAAGTCTATGGATAATGAAAAATCCTATACAAGAGAAGCAATAAATGGCTAGAAATCCCTATAAGATGACCAATACATTGAGCAAGTAAGAGTGACAGACGTTTGATGAAATTTCTTGTAGATATGCATCATGTAATGGAAAAGGTCAACAGCCACATCAGACCAACATGAAGAATTTTGAGCATGCGAGATAAAATTTTAAAACTCTCAGACTGAGGGAGATCTGGGAGTTATTACTGACAAATAATTGTTCCCAGACCACATTAATTAAATCTTGAGGAAACTCTTGCATTACACTGGCAAACTATAAAAAAAAAAATATATGACTGAGGAGGGGTTTGAGATATTAGCGGTTTGGAGGGATTTTCTGAACTGTCGTATCTTAGCGCCTCTGCAAAGACAGTGATTACGTGTGAGTGAGGTGAAAGTGTTGAATGATGATGAAAGTATTTTCATTTTGGGGATTTTCTTTCTTTTTGGGTCACCCTGCCTCGGTGGGAGACGGCCGATGTGTTGAAAAAAAAAAGACTGAGGAATAAAAAAAAATGGTTCCCAATGTTAGAACATAATTATGTAGCAGTGGTGTTGTATCCACCCTTAATTAAAAAAAAAAAAAACATGGACAAAGAGTACAAAGATTGACAAAATGGCTTTCAAAGCTACAAAATGTAAAGCAGAAAGCATTAAAATGCCCTTACAGGCTGATAAAAGGTCATAAAAAGATATGAAACAATATACAGTGGTCCCTCGGTTTTCGCCGAAAATTCGTTCCAGAATGCTGCTCAAGTGCCATTACCGAACGAATTTACTTCCTTAAGAAATAATGTTAAGTAAGTTAGTCTATTTCAGACCCCCAAAAATGCACTTGCAACAGCACTTACGAAAATACACTTACATAAATGTTCGAGTTTGGAGATGCACGAAAACCGAGGGATCACTGTACGTATAAAAAAGATTCTTAGCACCATCAACAAGTACAGAAAAGCCTCAGTTGTAACCCAAGAAAATAGTGCTGTAAGAATACTAGAAAATGTTCCAGAGTAACAGAACAGAAGTATGAGATACAATAGGTACGTACTATGATTAAATACAAAACAAATTATGATAAATTCTGTACTAAAAACCAAACACCAATATAAGAGCTCCACTCCTGAAGCTACAACAAGGTAATTCCTTATAACTACGAGTGATGGCTTTGTTGGCGAGATCCAGGTTTACCAAGTTTAATTAGGTGCTAACAAGTGTTAACCAAACTAAGCAATGAGAGGAACCATTTACTTTCAGGAGTAAATCATGATTTGTAGCTCTTTAAGACTACAGTGGTACCCCGACTTACGATGTTATCATCTTACGTTATTTTCGATAACCGATATTTATAACGTAAGAAATTTGATTGTGACTTACGATGTTTGCTTCGTCTACCGACATTCGTACCGGACGTGTCCGCTTGGCGCCCAGCTGAGCGCGCACTCCAGGGAGCGTCAGTGCTATTGTTTACAAGCGAGAGCGACCACCCACCCACACCCACGCATTCATACCAGTATATTGTCATTATTCCACTGTTTTTAGTGCTTGCAACTGCTAAATAAGCTACCATGGGTCCAAGGAAAGATCCTAGTGCTAAGCCTGTGGTAAAGAATGTGCAGGGAGTGAAGCATTTATGCAGGGAGTGTAGCATTTATGCAGGGAGTGTAGCAGGCATGCAGGGAGTGTAGCAGGCATGCAGGGAGTGTAGCATTCATGCAGGGAGTGTAGCAAAGATGCAGAGAGTGTAGCAGGGATGCAGGGAGTGTAGCAGGGATACAGGGAGTGTAGCAAGGATGCAGGGAGTGTAGCAAGGATGCAGGGAGTGTAGCAAGGATGCAGGGAGTGTAGCAGGGATGCAGGGAGTGTAGCATTCATGCAGGGAGTGTAGCAAGGATGCAGGGAGTGTAGCAAGGATGCAGGGAGTGTAGTAGGCATGCAGGGAGTGTAGCATTCATGCAGGGAGTGTAGCAAAGATGCAGGGAGTGTAGCAAGGATGCAGGGAGTGTAGCAAGGATGCAGGGAGTGTAGCAAGGATGCAGGGAGTGTAATAGGCATGCAGGGAGTGTAGCATTCATGCAGGGAGTGTAGCAAGGATGCAGGGAGTGTAGCAAGGATGCAGGGAGTGTAGCAAGGATGCAGGGAGTGTAGCAAGGATGCAGGGAGTGTAGCAAGGATGCAGGGAGTGTAGCAAGGATGCAGGGAGTGTAGCAAGGATGCAGGGAGTGTAGCATTCATGCAGGGAGTGTAGCATTCATGCAGGGAGTGTAGCATTCATGCAGGGAGTGTAGCATTCAAAGAAAAAGGCCAGTAACCCCAGAAAAGAACTTGGTACCTGCAGTGTTAATGGAAGGGGATTCCCCTTCCAAACACTAGCATACTACTCCACCTTCTCCCCTCCTCCCGTCCTCCACACATCAACAACTCTTCAATAAATGTAAGTGACATGTTATTGTTCAATATTTGCATGTGTATTTAGGTATTCTTTATTAAATTTTGTATTATTTAATGTCAAAAAGTTCTAAAAAATATTTTATTTAACTACTTTTGGAAGTCTTGGACGGATTAAATTTATTTCCATTATTTCTTATGGGGAAAATTGATTCGTTTAACGATTGTTTCGCCTTAAAATATGCCCTCTCTGACGGATTAATATCGTAAGTCGGGGTACCACTGTATATTGTGAGAGGAAGGCTACGTGCATTCTGGGAGAAAGTCATTGTACATCATAAGAAATAGAAATTTTGTTATATATACAGTGCTGGGGCAAGATCAACTAGCAATTTTAAAAATTTCATGATCTGAATCTTTGCTTTACATAGCATTAAATATGCAAGTTAAAAATGTCAAAAATAAAGAATAAATTAGGAATTTTGAAAATATACTTATTGAACAACTTTTGACATTTAATTCTCAATGCCTCACATTTCACCATAGTCACAAAATATTATAGTACTATTACTACAGTATATGTATACAGCATAGTGCATAATACAGTAAATATTTATTCAGGAAAACAAGCATTTGCCATACCTAATATTCTGTTGACTACTTCACAATTTTGCTCAATTTCATGAAGCCAGCGCTTAACATTAGCGAAGCTTTCTCCATTGGTTACATCATACACTACTATTACTCCGTGGGTGCCGCGGTAATACCTGAAGGAAGAATAATATATGTCGTGTAAGCAAAGAATTCAAAAGATGGAGTACCTTCTTTGTCTGGAAAAAAAAGTCAAAGCTAAACAAATGAACACATTAAGTGCATGCAGTTTTGAGAAACGTGCTATACCAGAACTGAAGAATCGAGGGGAACATTCATGTCTACTTTGTCATATCTGAATTCAGCACTAGGAAGAGGAGAGGAGGCAGTGGTGATGGCAGCTGCCGCCATCGCTGCCACCAGAATGGGTCAGTTAGTTTACTGCTTTTTCACCTCACACTATATATACTCTGTGTCCCTGTACTGTTTGCAACAGCTTGACAAAGCTCCTGGAGAGTGAAACACTGCTACAATAAAATGTTACATTAGTTGCACATGTGTCCTTTGACCTAACACTAATCACTTTGCATCACACTAATGCTCCTTCTTCCAGTCTCTCTATCAACTACACCTTAACACAAAATGACGTTTACACTTACTAGTCACGGGGGATGTCTACAGATTTTTTTTTATTTTTTGGCATTGTTACAATACAGTGGACCCCCGAGTTTCGTAAGGTTCTTATTTCGTAAAGATCGTGTTTTGTAAGCTTTTTTCGATTTTGAGAATCGTAAACTGGCTCGTGTTTCGTAACGTATTAGACCTGTCCGCCTGCTCCGCGCCTGTGCAGGACGCCGCCAGTGAAGCGTTGTTTACCACTGAGAGAACATTACCCAGCGCGCTCTTTCAAACATTCACAATACATTTGGTGTCTTTTTTGGTGGTTTAGTGATTGTCACTGTGAAATAAGTCACCATGGGTCCAAAGAAGCTTCCTAGTGGCACCCCTGTGGTAAAGAAAGTGAGGAACACCATCGAACTGAAGAAAGAGATTATAGAAAAATATGAGTGGCGTACGTCTGAGTGAGTTTGCCAGGATGTACAAGAAAACCCCATCTACTATCAGCTCTATCCTGGCAAAGAGAAATGAGATCAAGGAAGCTAATGTTACAAAAGGGGTTGATATGTTAACGAAAAATAGATCGAAAACAGTGGATGAGGTTGAGAAGTTGTTGTTGGTGTGGATCAATGAAAAACAGAAAGCGGGTGATAGTATTTCCATGGCGATAATTTGTGAAAAGGCAAGGAAGTTGCACGCAGATCTTGTCAAGACAATGCCTGGAACCAGTGGTGAGGCGAGTGATTTTAAAGCCAGCAAAGGCTGGTTTGACAGGTTTAAGAAACGTAGTGGCATACACAATGTTGTGAGACATGGTGAGGCAGCCAGCTCAGACAAACGTGCAGCTGAAAAATTTGTGCAGGAATTCCAGGGGTTCGTAGAGGCTGAACAATTCCTCCCCAACAAGTGTTTAACTGTGATGAAATAGGCCTGTTTTGGAAGAAAATGCCCAACAGGACCTTCATTACTCAGGAGGAAAAGGCACAGCCAGGACACAAGCCTATGAAAGACAGGCTAACTCTTATGGTGTGTGCCAATGCCAGTGGTGATTTTAAAGTGAAGCCTTTACTAGTGTATCACTATGAAAATCCCAGACCCTTCAGGAATCACAGTGTTGACAAGAATAATTTGTGTGTGCATTGGAAGGCTAACACCAAGGCATGGGTCACTACGGAGATTTTCAAGGAATGGGTGACTGGAGTGTTTGGCCCTAGTGTGAAGAAATACCTCTTGGAAAAGAAATTGCCACTCAAGTGCCTCCTGGTACTGGACAATGCTCCTGCTCACCCTCACTACTTGCAAGAGTGTTTGTCTGACAAGTTTAATTTCATCAGAGTGAAGTTCTTGCCTCCTAACACCACTCCTCTCATCCAGCCCATGGACCAGCAGGTCATTTCCAACTTCAAGAAACTACACCAAAGCAGTGTTTGAAAAGTGCTTTGAAGTGACCTCGGACACTGAGTTGACCCTAAGAGAGTTCTGGAAAGATCACTTCAATATTGTGCATTGCATATGCCTTATAGGTAAGGCTTGGGAGGGAGTGACTTCCAGGACTTTGAACTCTGCTTGGAGACCATTGTGGCCAGGTTGTGTCCAACAGAGGGATTTTGAAGGATTTGAGGCTGACCCTGACAACCCTGTGCCTGTTGTGGAAGATATTGTGGCATTGGGGAACAGCCTGGGGTTGGAGGTGAGTGGTGAGGATGTGGAAGAGTTGGTGGAGGAGCACAGGGTAGAGCTAACAACTGAAGAGCTGCAAGAGCTTCATCTGGAACAGCAACAGACCACAGCTGAGGTTATTGCTTCAAAGGAGGAGGGTGAGAGACAGAAGGAGGTGCCTTCTTCAGTGCTTATGGAGATGTGTACAAAGTGGAATGAGTTGCAGACATTTGTTGAAAGACACCACCCTGAGCAAGCTGAAATGAGCCTTCTGTGCAGCCACTTCAGTGACAAAGCCACGTCGCACTTCAGGAAAGTGTTGAAGAGTCGCCAGAAACAGAGGACTCTGGACAGTTACTTTACCAGGCAGGGGTCTAGTGACTCTCAAGCTGGTCCTAGTGGCATTAAAAGACCAAGAAGGGAAGTAACCCCAGAGAGGGACTTGTTACCTGAAGTCCTTTTGGAGGGGGATTCCCCTTCCAACCACTAACACCCTGCCCCTGTCAGCAACTCTTCCTTCCAGATGCCTGCAACTCTTCAATAAAAGTAAGTAAATGTATATATATATATATATATATATATATATATATATATAACCCCTTCTCCTGTATATATTACTAAATGTAAAATGGGAAACTTTCGTTTTTCATTTTGGGCCACCCCGCTTCGGTGGGAAACGGCCGACGTGTTGAAAGAAAGAAAGAATATATATATATATACAGTGGTACCTCGAGTTACGATATTTTTTCGTTCGAGAATGCTGTTCAAGTGCCATTACCAAACGAATTTATCCCCATAAGGAATAATGTAAAATAGACTAGTCCTTTTACACCTCCAAAAATATACCTACAAAAGCATTTAAAAAAATAAACTTACATAAAAGGGAGATTTTGGGGACCATCGTAACTCGAGGTACCACTGTATATATATTGTCCTAGGTAGTAGGTTGGTAGACAGCAACCGCCCAGGGAAGTACTACCGTCCTGCCAAGTGAGTGTAAAACGAAAGCCTGTAATTGTTTTACATGATGGTAGGATTGCTGGTATCTTTTTTCTGTCTCATAAACATGCAAGATTTCAGGTATGTCTTGCTACTTCTATTTACACTTAGGTCACACTACACATTCATGTACAAGCATATATAAACACACCCCTCTGGGTTTTCTTCTATTTTCTTACTAGTTCTTGGTCTTATTTCCTCTTATCTCCATGGGGAAGTGGAACAGAATTCTTCCTCCGTAAGCCATGCGTGTCGTAAGAGGCGACTAAAATGCCGGGGGCAAGGGGCTAGTAACCCCTTCTCCTGTATATATTACTAAATGTAAAAGGAGAAACTTTCGTTTTTCCTTTTGGGCCACCCTGCCTCGGTGGGAAACGGCCGACGTGTTGAAAGAAAGAAAGATATATATTGTTTTTAATTTAGTATGCGAATATTTTTTTGTGGAACGGATTAATTGTATTTACATTATTTCTTATGGGAAATAATGGTTCGAATTTCGTAAACTTCGTGTTAAGTAATAGCTCCTGGAATGCATTAATTACGATACTCGGGGGTCCACTGTATACAGTAAGGCAAACAAATTAAGAAAAAAAGTAGAGCCCCAATTTTAGGAGAAAATCCAAATACAGTTGACCCCTGGCTAACGAACAAAATTCATTCCAGAAGCCTGCTCAAGTGCCATTACCGAACGAATTTACTTCCTTAAGAAATAAATGGTATACTGAACATATAAAAAGAGGTGATTCTCAGGAAAATCAAGCCTCATGGATAACAGATTTAAGGGTTTCTACCTGTATTATTATTAGTGGTAGTAGTAGTTAGTGTTCCGATGATCGTTATTAAAAGATTTTATCATAATTTCAAATCTCAAAAATTCCATAGCTTGAAGTGTGATATTAGATGTGGGTATGGAAGACAATGAGTGGAAACCCCTGCCTTTTTTTTTATTAACCCTTTCGGGGTTTTGGTCGTACTAGTACGTCTTACGCACTGGGGTTATTGACGTACTAGTACGCCTAAATTCTAGCACCCTCAAATCAAGCAGAAACAGGCTGTTAGGCCTAGATGTGATAAAATGGGTCTGTGCGGTCAGTGTGTACAGTATAAAAAAAATTCCTGCACCACACAGTGCATAATGAGGAAAAAAAACTGACCATGTTTTTGGTTTAAAACAGAGACTTTGCAGTCTATTTTTGTATGGTATTTATGCTTGTATTCTCGTTTTTTTAGTCTCATTTTATAGAATAGATGATATATTACAGAAATAGAGATCATTTTGACTGGTTTCACGATGACAAGTACCTTGAAACTGAGCGCAAAGTAGCGAAAATGTTCGATTTTGGCCGATGTTCAGGAGTAAACAAATCACACCATGCATCCAATACACATCAACTGAAGAGTCTAATATTCTTGCACAAGTGCGCTGATATTATTTATACCATTTTTACAGTGATGCAGTTGTATACATAACAGTAAATCTTCTATTTTTTGAGAGAATAAAAATTCAAAATGGAAAGCAAAAGTAATGTAAGAGGGGCCTGGAGACGTGACTAATGAACAGAGAAGATGTTATTTTAGTGCCAGGAATGTCTGCCTTGTTTATTATGGACCCTATTTTGAAATTGGCATCGTTTGAAATTTGTGTGAAATTGGCCAAATTGCCATTTTCTGACTACTATTTTGGGTAGTTAAAATTGGTAAATAGGCGGTTTCTTGTACTCAATCGATAGAAGAAATGGAGTTCTAGCAAAATAGCTATAATTTTAGTAGACTGAAACATTGGAATTTGCCGAAAATAGGGCTCAAAGTGGGCGAAATCGCCGATGCGTAAGTGTCATGGCTACCGCTAACTTCGCGAAAGCATAATTCCGTTAGTTTTCGATCAAATTTCATATTTTTTGTGGCATTATGATCGGAAAAAGATTCTCTATCATTCCATAAGAAAAATCAATTTTTTTTTTTTAAATTCGTGGACCCTGAGAACGAGTTTCAGAGAGACCCCTTGGACCCCCAAAGGGTTAGAGAGATTTATGGCTGATAAATATATAAAAATAAAACAGCAGAGGTAATATAGAAAACTGGAGACATGTTGCTAAAAGTTCTTAAAAGGCAGAATACTCAAGAGATAGATAATGGCAAGTTTAACATCTGTTACATGCACGAGATCTTGTTATTCTAATAAATGTCATTGAAATCTGTAAAATATGCATACCTTACAGCAGATCAAGAGTAATGGATAATAAATGTATAAATGCATGAAGAATGAAAACTGAAGCCAAACATAAAAATGTATAATTAAGTAAACTGTTTCTACTACACACTTGATAAAAACTTTAACATCACTTAAGAATTAGTAAATGCAAGTGAATACCAATAACAAAAGTGTTCCATCGAGCAGTTGTAAACACGTACGTGGATGTGATAGTTCTGAAGCGCTCCTGCCCTGCCGTGTCCCAGATCTGTAATTTAACTCTCTCTCCGTCTACTTCTAGTGTGCGGATCTTGAAGTCAACACCAATCGTAGTGATATAGTTGCCCGTAAAGGTGTTGTCTGCGAATCTTAGAAGTAGAGAACTCTTCCCAACTCCTGCAAATGAAAGGATGTTAAAACTATGCTTCAAAGTGACTTGGAGGATTATGAATTTAATAAAAAATTAACTGCATCAGAGCCATTACAGATTCACAAGGTCAGGTCAAATCATTCAGGTTTTGAAACTGAACATTTCACTATTTTTGGCAACTACAAAGTCTTAAACCAAGCAACAACAAAATACTGCTTATTTTTTTATATTTTATTGAAACAGGGTACAATGCACATAGCAAAATAATACATATCCAAGAACATCAAATTATCCAATAGGACACACACGTACTACAATCTCCCACACAATTTGATCATAAATATCAGAACATAAGAAGCACACACATTAGATAATATTAAACACAAAATACTATATATAAACATTTCCTACAGCGATAAGACTATCACACGTTCACAAACAACACAATGACAAACATTGACAAGAACGCCGGTGATTTGTGGCGTTATGTATAAAGAAATGCAATGTTCAACATACACAACCTATCAATACATATCGAAGAACCTCTCAATACACACCTAAGAACATTAACCACTAAAACATATATAAACAATCTTTTTCCACACCATGTGGATTGCAATGTAACATTAGACACACCTTTATCCAAATGACGTAAAACATATCTAACGATTAACACGTCCCATGACACACACCTGATCCCCCACCCCCCGGTGCATGCCGCACTATAAGAACCCCCCCCCATGACCCTTCTGCAGACCTGTCAGATGGTAATCCCATCATGTAACTGAACAGAGCCCTCACACACCGTAAATACACACCAACACACAACAGTTGACGAAACCCCTATTACACACATTATCCTTGAATTGTACCACTTCTGTTCACACCTTTATCCGCCTCACACTTACCCCCCCCCCATGTAGACGGAAAACCAGCCCGTCTCTACCCCTTACCTTTTCGCTCCCTTTAACCCCTACTGCTTATTAGTGAGCTTCTCACCACATCATATACAATGCTTGAAGCTTTCACACAGACCCTTATAAAAGAATTTAACATGTAAAATTAATATTGTATTTTGAGACTCACTTTTTTCATACTATATTAAAAAAGTAAATTTTTTTCCACTGAAGTTAAGATTACGGTTTAAAAGCATTATAAATGAGTAAAATGTGTCTCCAGAGGTCTGACCACATCCTGGTGAATAGAACCCCAATGGAAATAAGTCACTGACTTTTTTTTTGGGTTATCCTAGGTAATTTACACATGTTACTATGTATGATAATTGCACTTATATGACCTGACCTAAATAAACATACATACAGTGGTACCTCGACTTACGATGGTCCCCAAACACACCCTTTTATGTAAGTTTATTTTTTTAAATGCTTTTGTAAGTGTAATTTTGGGGGTCTAAAAGGACTAGTCTATTTTACATCATTCCTTATGGGGATAAATTCGTTTGGTAATGGCACTTGAACAGCATTCTGGAATGAAAAAATATCGTAAGTCGAGGTACCACTGTACTTATAAGAGATGAATCAACAAAATGGCATATAAGATTTGAAGAGGGGACAGATAATATTTTTTGTTCTCACTTTTCTTAGAGAGAAGACCAATAAAAGACTACAGCCCTCCCTTGAGGGGTGTAATCTTCAGAACACGTACGACTTTACCTGACTTTGGGAATTACGTTTGATCCAAGAAGAGAGGAGAATAACTAGTTTTGTATCAACACAATACACAAACAGGCCTCACATAGAAGACACAAATTTATGACAATGTTTTGGTTCAAGTTGGACCATTGACTAATCACTAGTGTGTGTGACTAGTCAATGGTCCACGTTGGACCAATACATCGTCATAAGTTTGTTTCTCCTATGTTCGGGTTATTTGTGTATTGTTCCTGTCACTGTATTGTGCCTTTAATTCTCTCTCTTAATACAACACGTACAAATGCGAATTATAAATCGATGTTCATTTTTTCATGTATATAATGTAAATTGTTAACTTTGATATTTAGAATTGTACATGCTTTTACAAAAGATATGCAAAAATTATTTTATATGATGACTTAACCTATGATATCTATACATTTTTTTTCATAAGAATCTTACGCATTCAGTTATAACCAGTCCATGACATAAGTCAATTATAGATACAGTATTATGAAAATCTATAATTATTTTTAAGTATACCTTGTGTAGTAGAAATTATTGATCTTTCACGACTAGAAGACTATTTTAATATGATTATTAACATGGAGGGTTAGTGACCCCAGAATAACATGGAGGGTTAGTAACCCAGAACATGGAGAGTTAGTAACCCAGAACAACATGCAGGGTTAGTAACCCAGAATCATCCAAACAACCCACTATGGCTTCTTCCCACTGGGGTCCTGTGACCCTCTTCCCCCAGGGAGTCATCTAATACCCGGGTACCTACTTCCTGCTAGGTGAACTAGCTGGAGGGTTTTCTGGGGGGTCAACACCCCCTGCTCCATGACAAGGTCTCAAGGTGAATTAGGGCCTGATCAACCAGGCTGTTACTGCCAGCCACATGCAATCCAACATACGAACCACTGGGGCAACAAGTGTAAGGAAACGTGCCTCATTTCTACTCATGTTGGGCTCTAACCCCTGGTCCTTCAGATGTGAGCTGAAGCCGCTACTAGTCGAGCTATGGGGTTTGACATTGCTCGATTCATTATCTTCACAAAGAAAATACAAATGAGCCGAGAGGCACATCAAACTGTGCTTTAAGGTGGTCAACATGGCCTAACCTGAATAAATTATTAAAAAAAAAGGCAACTAAGTATAGAGATATTAACAAAAACAATAAAGAAACAAAATTGAGGCATTTTCAGTTCGAAATTTCCAGTTTTAAGTAGCACATATGACTTAGAATTTAACTAGTGTTCTATTTTGACTTAAATAATTAGAAAGACATGGAAATAAGGGCAAATAAGTGTCATATAAGTGTCAAACATAAGCAAGTGTTGGCAGATGTAACAAAGGTGTATCCAAGTCCCCCTCCCCCAGGCCTGTGATAAAACTCCTGTTTCTAGCATTTATTCCCAAGAAATTGATGCATAACTGCATGAGGGAGACAGAGATAAGAGGAGAGAGAAGCAGAAGAGAGAGATGGGAGGTGTAAGGGGGGAAGAACGAGTTTAATAATACATAAGCATGTGATATATGGAGTCTCTCCTGCCTCCCTACAACCACACCCTCACCTGAGTCTCCTATGATGAGCAACTTGAAGAGGTGGTCGTACTCTTTAGACATGATGGCTCCAACATATGATAACCCTCAAACTTTTGTTATTATTTTCACCCGGGATGAATCATGAAGCACTGACGGAAGTTTGAAACTCCTGCTCCTCCTTGCTCTTTCTGTCTCTTCTCTGCCCTCTGCTGCCTTCCTCAGCTGCCCCCACGATGCCCCTGCTCGACTACCACGCCCACGGGATGAAATGGGCGAGGGTGGGCGGGATTTAAGCAAAATTTGGGTTATTAATACAGTGGTTTTGAAGGACTTGGACGACACCTCCCGAAGACTGGCTCTCCCGTGTCTGTATCCCCGGCCACGACCCTTGCTTCCTCCAACCGAACACCGTAATTAACCCAATAAACCCAACTTTAAACCCCCACACAAGCAACCCACCCAACCAACCCACCAAAACAAGAAATCCCACATACAACCCATACCCCAATTACAGTATCTCATCCCCAAAACTAAAACTTTCCAACAGTCAAGGTTACTAAGCATTGTTCCAATGATAACTTTGTAGGAGGCATCTGGAAAATATTTTTTTCCCATAAATTGGGTGTAAAAACCATTAATAATTGTCTATAATAAGGAAAAACGTCGCCAAGACTCTGCTACACGCTCGCCACAACCAAAAATACATAAATATGTATGTATAATTGGGAAAAAAAGACGTTTTATCTTATGTACATAACAAATGCGGGGACCTAACTTACGGTCATTAACGTATTTAGCAAATTATTATATTGGGCCGCCTACACCCACCCAAGTTACCATTATGCCGCCCACACCACCCAAGTTATCATTATCCCGCCCACACCACCCAAGTTATCATTATGCCGTCCACACCCACCCAAGTTATAATTATGCCGCCCACACCCACCCAAGTTATCATTATCCCACCCACACCACCCAAGTTATCATTATCCCACCCACACCCAACCAAGTTATAATTATGCCGTCCACACCCACCCAAGTTATCATTATGCCGTCCACACCCACCCAAGTTATCATTATGCCGCCCACACCCACCCAAGTTATCATTATGCCGCCCACACCACCCAAGTTATCATTATGCCGTTCACACCCACCCAAGTTACCATTATGCCGTCTACACCACCCAAGTTATCATTATGCCGCCCACACCATCCAAGTTACCATTATGCCGTCCATACCCACCCAAGTTATCATTATGCGTCCACACCACCCAAGTTATCATTATACCGCCCACCACCCAAGTTATCATTATTCCGTCCACACCCACCCAAGTTATCATTATGCCGTTCACACCCACCCAAGTTACCATTATGCCGTCCACACCACCCAAGTTATCATTATGCCGCCCACACCATCCAAGTTACCATTATGCCGTCCACACCCACCCAAGTTATCATTATGCCGTCCACACCCACCCAAGTTATCATTATACCGCCCACACCACCCAAGTTATCATTATGCCGTTCACACCCACCCAAGTTACCATTATGCCGTCCACACCCACCCAAGTTATCATTATGCCGCCCACACCCACCCAAGTTATCATTATACCGTTCACACCCACCCAAGTTACCATTATGCCGTCCACACCACCCAAGTTATCATTATGCCGCCCACACCACCCAAGTTATCATTATGCCGTTCACACCCACCCAAGTTACCATTATGCCGTCCACACCCACCCAAGTTATCATTATGCCGCCCACACCCACCCAAGTTATCATTATGCCGTTCACACCCACCCAAGTTACCATTATGCCGTCCACACCACCCAAGTTATCATTATGCCGCCCACACCATCCAAGTTACCATTATGCCGTCCACACCCACCCAAGTTATCATTATGCCGCCCACACCCACCCAAGTTACCATTATACCGCCCACACCACCCAAGTTATCATTATGCCGTTCACACCCACCCAAGTTACCATTATGCCGTCCACACCCACCCAAGTTATCATTATGCCGCCCACACCCACCCAAGTCATCGTCAGCCACCCATGTCATCATCATTGCCTCTTGATCCAAGGAATATGAGCTATGAACACTCCCCTGCTGGCTGCCCTGTCATTAAAATGACCAATATCAATTATTATTACAATAATAATAATAATAAGCGTTAAACCCACAAGGGTCATACACCACTGCGCTCAGTATTAGTGGCGGAAGACCAACAAAACTCAGTTCAGTACTTGTAGGGCAAACAAGTGTAACTAAAGGCACGGTGCACCTTGACCTGGTGGTAAAAGCTCTTGCTTCACACGGTGAGTGTCCGGATTCGATTCCCGGCAAGGGTTTAAACATTGGACGTGTTTTCTTACACCTGTTGTCTATGTTCACCCATCAGTAAAATGGGTACCTGGGTGTTAGTCGACTTGTGTGGGTCGCATCCTGGGACACTGACCTAAGTTGCCCGAAATGCTCTGCATAACAAGCGGCTTTCTATATAGTAGTATGTCATTGATGTCAGCTATGGTCTGTATACCTTGTACATGTACTTGTAGTAAATAAAGGTATTATTATTATTATTATTATTGAATTAGGAATTCCACAGGGAGGTGTGCTGAGTCCAGCCTTATTCAATATTCTAATTAATACTTTACTAAATGATCTATGCCTTGCCAGCCCGATCATTATATGATTATTAGCTTTGCTGATGATATAATGGCTCACTCCACCGGATTCTCCTGTCTGACACAGCAACATCTTGGTATCTTAATACAGGGAATTCTTCACTTGCCTAACCCTTGGGCACGACCTACTTCCACATTGGTCAAATGTGACACCTCCTACGACTGCTGCACCTCTCCTGCCTGCAGTATATAAACAACCTCTTCGCAGATATGCTGTATTCTATTCAAGATTGATGGAGTGACAACATCGACTCAAGGTTGAGGGACTGACCACCTCAAACTCCTCCTGTTCTTCACGATTCTCCTTTGTATGGACTGATGAAGCCACTGTGTGGCGAAACGTTTCCTCAATAAAGATACCCAAGTGTTGCATATGTGTCTAATTTACCAACCCAAAATATTCTTAACCATGTACTAGCCTGGTGTCAGGACCTGGGGTTGATTATCTCTGCTGAGAAAATGAAGAAATTTAACATGCGTCCTCCAGTTGCATGATGGATGTCTTCTAGAATATGTAAACAGATACAGGTATCTAGGCTTTGAGGTCCCATTACTAGGACCTGTTGTAACGAGACTTTGTCGCCAATACAAAGAAAGGCTGAGAGCACTTAGAGTTGTAGCAGGTTTTCACCCCAGGTATGGTGCTGTTAAAATTGTGAAAATGATGTATTTTGCTTATATTAGATCATTGGTTGATTATGCTGCGCCACTACTTGCTCTTGTGTCAGACTGGAAGCTTGGAGGGCTGGAAAAACTGCAGAACGAAGCAATAAGGATCATCCTAGGATGCCCTCGTACTGCCAAAATTCTATACATGCGGAAAGAACATGATAACCCAAGCATCATAGATCGTGTCACTGAAAAAAGGTCCTCATTGGGGTTAATATGCTCAGGCAAGCCCATTCAAACCCCTGCACAGAAGCCCTCCAAACTTTCCTCAGTACTGGTGAACACTCCTCCAGATGGATCATAAAAACTGGAACTGACCTCCTCATGAACTAGATACATGATCCATGTCAAGTAAGGCAACAGCGGCTCTTCTCAGCTCCATGGGATATTACCCCATTCCAAACCACTATCCCTCCCTTTCCCCCAAAAAAAAAGCTTCTTAAATCACAACCAGAGCTTCGCCTTGATGCATTCTCCACCTGACTAAATCCTATAAATACACATGTATCCTTTTTCCAGGTAGATCTGTTTGTGACTCGATAAAGCCCACTGCGTGGGCGAAACGTTGTCAATAAAGGATCACATTATACTGTTTATGTGTTTATTTTTCCATGCGAAACAGGATGCCTTAAGCTGCACTGATGCCTTAGTCACCCAGCACACTCTCACAAATTATGTACTCACCTAATTGTGGTTGCAGGGGTCGAGACTCAGCTCCTGGCCCCGCCTCTTCACTGACCGCTACTGGGTCCCTTCTCTCCCTGCTCCTTGAGCTTTATCATACCTATTCCACTTCCTGACTACTCATGGCTGAAGAAATACTTTCCTAACATCCCTTTGACTCATCTGAATCTTCACCAGTCCACTGGTGCAGCTGGTAGTGCTGCTGTTGTCATACAGAGTTATGACTCTTATAAATCAAGTACAGCAAGCAAGAGCAACTTAGCCTCTACCCTTCAGTCTTAACTGTTTACCATGACCCTTGCACTCAGCTGTGTCCATGTATCGAAGGCTGACACTTTCTGATTGTAACTGATTCTTTATCATTCATAAATATTCTTAACTCCTTAAGTATGAATGCTTGTGTCAGAAGCCAGACACAGGTGAGGGTTGAACAAGATGTATGTTTAACCCAGGTGAGGTAAAGTGACGGGTTAGGTGCAGGCCTACCTGGAGTATACCTGGCGTATACCTGGAGTATACCTGGCGTATACCTGGAGAG
>WNWK01012876.1:50000-57667 GCA_009830355.1 Cherax destructor
TGTGGAGTGGAAGTACGTGAGGGAGTGTGTGGAGTGGAAGTACGTGAGGCAGTGTGGGGAGTGGAAGTACGTGAGGCAGTGTGTGGAGGGGAAGTACGTGAGGGAGTGTGTGGAGTGGAAGTACGTGAGGCAGTGTGTGGAGTGGAAGTACGTGAGGCAGTGTGTGGAGTGGAAGTACGTGAGGCAGTGTGTGGAGTGGAAGTACGTGAGGCAGTGTGTGGAGTGGAAGTACGTGAGGCAGTGTGTGGAGTGGAAGTACGTGAGGCAGTGTGTGGAGTGGAAGTACGTGAGGCAGTGTGTGGAGTGGAAGTACGTGAGGCAGTGTGTGGAGTGGAAGTACGTGAGGCAGTGTGTGGAGTGGAAGTACGTGAGGCAGTGTGTGGAGTGGAAGTACGTGAGGCAGTGTGTGGAGTGGAATTACGTGAGGCAATGTGTGGAGTGGAAGTACGTGAGGCAGTGTGTGGAGTGGAAGTACGTGAGGCAGTGTGTGGAGTGGAAGGGGGTAAAAATGGAGATGTTACAAGCAGGTGGGGGACATAGTTCTGGAGTGGTTGGTGTGTTTATTCAATATATTACATGGAAGGGATGGATGGTACTTACAGACCAGCACAGAGTCTACATACTTCCTTCGTATAAGGCAGAAGGCAACAAGAACTATTGGAGGAGTGAACCTGTTGAGTATACCAGGTAAAGTGTATAGTAGGATTATTACTGAAAGAATTAAGAGTAAGGTAAAAAATAGTATTGCAGAGGGGTATAGAGGATTTAGGAAGAACAGGGGATGTGTAGATCATATGTGTAGATCATATGTGTAGCATATAACTGCATATTTTTGTCGCATTTATAGATTAAAACATATGATAGGGAGAATTGGGAAGTAATGTGGCAGATGTGACAGATAAAGCAGGGGCGCCACTAGCACGATGAGAGACAACACAATAAGTGTCAGGGGCCCAAGACTGTTCAACTCCCTCCCAGCATACATAAGGGGGATTACCAATAGTCCCCTGGCTGTCTTCAAGCAGACACTGGACAGGCACCTAAACTCAGTACCTAACCAGCCAGGCTGTGGTTCGTACGTCGGTTTGCGTGCGGCCGGCAATAACAGCCTGAGATTAAGACACATGTGCAACATCTGGGTATCTTTATTGTAGACGTTTCGCCCTCCAGTGGCTTTATCAATACAAATTCTAGGACATAACTTGAAGACACTAGAACTATATATAAAAGATGAGGTAATCAGTGCCTCGGCCTTGGAGTTGGTGTGAACAGCACCTGACGTTAGTATATAAGCGGCAGCC
This sequence comes from Cherax destructor, assembly GCA_009830355.1. Taxonomy (NCBI): domain Eukaryota; kingdom Metazoa; phylum Arthropoda; class Malacostraca; order Decapoda; family Parastacidae; genus Cherax; species Cherax destructor. The sequence goes on from WNWK01012876.1 coordinate 51,302, forward strand.
TCCTTGCCTCTGCTCCAGAACCTCCACGACTACGGTGCTGAACACACCAACTCCAAGGCCGAGGCACTGATTACCTCATCTTTTATATATAGTTCTAGTGTCTTCAAGTTATGTCCTAGAATTTGTATTGATAAAGCCACTGGATGGCGAAACGTCTACAATAAAGATACCCAGATGTTGCACATGTGTCTTAATTTCATCTTGTCGGTTTTGTATACCATTCTTGTACAGTAACAGCCTGGTTGATCAGGCCCTGATCCACCATGAGGCCTGGTCACAGACCGGGCCGCTGGGGCGTTGACCCCCGGAACCCTCTCCAGGTAAACTCCACGTAATCTAGAATAGGTGGCAGGTTACAAAATGCAGTGAAGGTCAGGTTAGGTTATGTAGGAGAGGGATTATATTCCAGTAGCCCTTAGAGAGGGATACGTAACAACATGATTGTTTAACATATTTATGGATGGGGTTGTAAAACAAGTTAATGTTATGGTAGTTGGGAGAAGTGAGGGTTGACACAGTTGCCCTTTACCGATGACGCAGTTTTATGCAAGTTCTGAAGAGAAAGTGTAAACGTTTGTGGAGGAATTTGAGATGTAGTACAGGAGAAGGAAACGAGATTAATATAATATCTTGGTAATGAAAGACTGCATATCAATACGTAAATAACCCGCACGTACCTGGAGTCTACCTGGAGAGAATTCCAGGGGTCAACGCCCCCGCGGCCCGGTCTGTGACCAAGCCTCCTGTTGGACCAGAGCCTGATCAACCAGGCTGTTACTGCTGGCCGCACGCAGTCCAACGTACGAACCACAGCCCGGCTGATCAGGTACCGACTTGAGGTGCCTGTCCAGTGCCTGCTTGAAGACAGCCAGGGGTTTGTTGGTAATCCCCCTGATGTATGCTGGGAGGCAGTTGAACAATCTTGGGCCCCTGACACTTATTGTGTTGTCCCTGCTCTTCATTGGGGGGACGTTACATCGCCTGCCGAGTCTTTTGCTTTCGTAGGGAGTGATTTTTGTGTGCAAGTTTGGTACTAAGCCCTCGAGAATTTTCCATGTGTATATAATAATGTATCTCTCCCGTCTGCGTTCTAGAGAGTACAGGTTTAGGAACTTCAAGCGTTCCCAGTAGTTGAGGTGGTTTATCGCACTTATGCGTGCGGTGAAGGTTCTCTGCACATTTTCAAGGTCAGCAATTTCACCTGCCTTGAAAGGTGCAGTTAGTGTGCAGCAATACGTAGGAGAGAGAAACTTATTGACTAGTCAGTGGTGCAAGTCAGACCGAAACGTCGTCATGAATTTCTTCTATGTGTGTGTTATTTGTTGACTGTCCCAGTCACGGTATTGAGACTTTTTTATTCTTCACTGCATATCAAGCTGGAGGGAGTATGGAGGAAGCGGATGCGTTGACATTTTTGTGAGTGGACGTATCAGCTGCTTATTATGACTCTGTCTCTCTAACATCTACTATCACCGCCTCCACCACATCTAAGGAGGTGTTGGACTTAAGTTCCTATTGATTCACTTTCCCAGACAAACCCTCAGTATTTCCCTTTGCCTTGCCAGCACGTTAAACTATCTCAAAATCAAATCTGGCCAATACAGGATCCTATCAGTGTTCCACAGCCCCAAAATTTACTTTATCTATGTCAGGGGGTTATGGCCAGTGAAAACTTTAAAGTTACTACCTATTAGTCTTTGAACTTGTCAGTCGCAGTCCACTTTTTAATTTCATGGTGCCATAATTCTTGATATTTTTCCCTGAGGTCTTCGACCCCCTACTAGCATAGGTCACTGGGTGTCGCTTTCAACCCACCTCCTGTGATAACACAACGCTTAAACTATAGAAATTGTCATCAGTCTCCGGGAAATATACCTTATTGTAATCTGCTGCTCACTTGAGAGTTGGAGTCGTCACTAGCGTCTTCTTGTTCCTTCATCCATGTATCAACTCTGGACTGTCTTGGTCCTGCAGACCCTGATATCAAAGACATTAGTGGTACGAGTCTCTTATAAAATGAAGAAAATCCCAGGAAGGACCTCAATTCGCGAACTGCTTGAGAAGCATGCTAGGATGTACTGTGTTTGTCTTCGAAGTGTCTGTTTTTAATCCTCACGACAGTAACGAAGAATGTTCGTCCCGGTTAAACCTCGCACTCAGTCACTTTTCTCGGACTCTGCTATATAGCCAAGATAGGGAATCTCTTAAGTAACCCGTGGCCTGGTTGGCAATGCTCTCGCTTCACACGCTGAGGGGCCTGGTTCGATTCCCTGCAAGGGTGAAAACATTGGGCGTGTTTCCTTATACCTGTTGTCCATGTTGACCCATCAGTAAAATAGGTACCTGGGTGTTAGTGGACTGGTTTGGGTCACATCCTGGGACACTGACCTGATTCGCCCGAAATGCTCAGCATAACAAGGGACTTTCTATATAGTAGTATGTCATTGGTGTCAGCTATGGTCTGTATACCTTGTACATGTACGTGTAGAAATAAAGATATATTATTATATTATACCATCAGGTAGGGCCTATGAGAGGCTGGTTCAGCCGGTACATTGGTCCGGGACCCGGACCTTCATGATGAACATTTTTCAGCAGAAATGCAACATTTACCATTAGTACATAAAACAGATTTTGGAAAAGCAGAACTGAAACCTTTAGAATTGATAAATTTATTAACAGACTACAAACTTTGTGAGGTATTTCCAAATGAGGAAACTGGACAAATATCTTCACCAGGTGCCAGATCAACCAGGCTGTGATGGATATGTGGGGCAGCGGGCCTCCAGCAGCAACAGCCTGGTTGACCAGGCAAGCACCAGACGAGCCTGGCCCATGGCCGGGCTCAGAGAGTAGATACTCTCGAAACTCTTCAAAGGTATATCAAAGGTATATCAAAGGTTTGTGTTAGTTTGAGAATATTGTTGACAATTGCGTCTACATTAGCGTCAGCAGAAACATCTTTTAGCAAACTCAAACATATCAAAAACTTGTTAAGGTCTACTGTGTCTCAAACCAGACTTGTTGATTTAGCAAGACTGAGTATTGAATCAAGCATTGCTAGAGTAGTTGGTTCACCGGTGGTGTTCCGGCCCGGGTCTTCTCCAGATACCTGGAGAGAGTTCCGGGGGTCAACGGCTCCGCGGCCCTGTCAGTGACCAGGCCTCATGGTGGATCAAAGCCTGATCAATCAGGCTGTTACTGCTGGCCGCACGTGATCCAACGTACGAACCACAGCCCGGCTGGTCAGGTACTGACTTTAGGTGCCTGTCCAGTGCCTGCTTGAAGACAGCCAGGGGTTTATTGGTAATCCCCCTGATGTATGCTGGGAGGCAGTTGAACAGTCTTGGGCCCCTGACACTTACTGTGTCTCTTATCGTGCTAGTGGCACCACTGCTTTTCATTAGGGAATATTGCACCGTCTGCCAAGTCTTTTACTTTCGTAGTTTGGTACTAATCCCTCGAGAATTTTCCACGTGTATATAACAATGTATCTCTCCCGCCTACATTATAGGGAGTACAGGTTTAGGAACTTCAAGCGTTCCTAGTAATTGAGGTGGTTTATCGCAGTTATGCGTGCCGTGAAGGTTCTCTGCACATTTTCTAGGTCAGCAATTTCACCCGCCTTGAAAGGTGCAGTTAGTGTGCAGCAATATTCCAGCCTAGATAGAACAAGCGACCTGAAAAGTGTCAACATGGGCTTGACATCCCTGGTTTTGAAGGTTCTCATTATCCATCCTGTCATTTTTCTAGCAGATGCGATTGATACAATGTTATGGTCCTTGAAGGTGAGATCCTCTGACATGATCACTCCCAGGTCTTTTACATTAGTTTTTCGCTCTATTGTGTGGTTGGAATTTGTTTTATACTCCGATGAAGTTTTAATTTCCTCACGTTTTCCATATCGGAGTAATTGAAATTTCTCATCATTGAACTTCATATTGTTTTCTGCAGCCCATTTAAAGATTTGGTTGATGTCTGCTTGGAGTCTTGCAGTGTCTTCAATGGTGGACACTGTCATGCAAATTCGGGTGTCATCTGCAAAGGAAGACACGGCACTGTGGCTTATATCCCTGTCTATGTCCGATATGAGGATGAGGAACAGGATGGGAGCGAGTACTGTGCCTTGTGGAACAGAGCTTTTCACACCTGTGGTGTTCCGGCCCGGGTCTTCTCCAGATGGTCACCGGTGGTGTCCCGGCCCGGGTCTTCCCCAGATGGTCACCGGTGGTGTCCCGACCTGGGTCTTCCCCAGATGGTCACCGGTGGGGTCCCGGCCCGGGTCGTGCTAGCACTCCGGGAGGCCGTGCTAGCACTCCGGGAGGCCGTGCTAGCACCTCGGGAGGCCGTGCTAGCACTCCGGGAGGCCGTGCTAGCACTCCGAGAGGCCGTGCTAGAACACAGGGAGGCCGTGCTAGCACTCCGGGAGGCCGTGCTAGCACTCCGGGAGGCCGTGCTAGCACTCAGGGAGGCCGTGCTAGCACCCAGAGAGGCCGTGCTAGCACCCCGGGAGGCCGTGCTTGCACCACGGGAGGCTGTGCTAGCACTCCGGGAGGCCGTGCTAGCACTCCGGGAGGCCGTGCTAACACTCCTGGAGGCCGTGCTAGCACTCCTGGAGGCCGTGCTAGCACTCCGGGAAGCCGTGCTAGCACTCCGGGAGGCCGTGCTAGCACTCCGTGAGGCCGTGCTAGCACCCAGGGAGGCCGTGCTAGCACCACGGGAGGCCGTGCTTGCACCACGAAAGGCTGTGCTAGCACTCCGAGAGGCCGTGCTAGCACTCCGGGAGGCCGTGCTAGCACCCAGGAGGCCGTGCTAGCACTCCGGGAGGCCGTGCTAGCACTCCGGGAGGCCGTGCTAGCACTCCGGGAGGCCGTGCTAGCACCCCGGGAAGCCGTGCTAGCACTCCGGGAGGCCGTGCTAGCACTCCAGGAGGCCGTGCTAGCACCCCGGGAGGCCGTGCTAGCACTCCAGGAGTCCGTGCTAGCACCCAGGGAGGCCGTGCTAGCACCCCGGGAGGCTGTGCTATCACCCCGGGAGGCCGTGCTAGCACCCCGGGAGGCCGTGCTAGCACTCCAGGAGGCCGTGCTAGCACTCCAGGAGGCCGTGCTAGCACCCAGGGAGGCCGTGCTAGCACTCCGGGAGGCCGTGCTTGCACCACGGTAGGCTGTGCTAGCACTCCGGGAGGCCGTGCTAGCACCCCGGGAGGCCGTGCTAGCACTCCGGGAGGCCGTGTTAGCACCCTGGGAGGCCGTGCTAGCACTCCGGGAGGCCGTTCTAGCACCCAGGAGGCCGTGCTAGCACTCCGGGAGGCCGTGCTAGCACCCCGGGAGGCCGTGCTAGCACTCCAGGAGGCCGTGCTAGCACCCTGGGAGGCCGTGCTAGCACTCCAGGAGGCCGTTCTAGCACCCAGGGAGGCCGTGCTAGCACTCCGGGAGGCCGTGCTAGCACTCCGGGAGGATGTGCTAGCACCCCGGAAGGCCGTGCTAGCACTCCAGGAGGCCGTGCTAGCACTCCGGGAGGCCGTGCTAGCACCCCGGGAGGCCATGCTAGCACTCCGGGAGGCCGTGCTAGCACCCCGGGAGGCCGTGTTAGCACTCCGGGAGGCCGTGCTAGCACTCCGGAGGCCGTGCTAGCACTCCGGGAGGCCGTGCTAGCACCCCGGGAGGCCGTGCTAGCACTCCGGGAGGCCGTGCTAGCACTCCGGGAGGCCGTGCTAGCACTACGGGAGGCCGTGCTAGCACTCGGGAGGCCGTGCTAGCACTCCGGGAGGCCGTGCTAGCACCCCGGGAGGCCGTGCTAGCACTCCGGAGGCCGTGCTAGCAATCCGGGAGGCCGTGCTAGCACTCCTGGAGGCCGTGCTAGCCTCGGAGGCCGTGCTAGCACTCCGGGAGGCCGTGCTAGCACTCCGGGAGGCCGTGCTAGCACTCCGGAGGCCGTGCTAGCACCCAGGGGCCGTGCTAGCACCCAGGAGGCCGTGCTAGCACCCGGGAGGCCGTGCTAGCACTCCGGGAGGCCGTGCTAGCACTCCGGGAGGCCGTGCTAGCACCCAGGGAGGCCGTGCTAGCACTCCGGGAGGCCGTGCTAGCACTCCGGGAGGCCGTGCTAGCACTCCGGAGGCCGTGCTAGCACCCCGAGGAGGCTCGTGCTAGCACTCCGGGAGGCCGTGCTAGCACCCGGAGGCCGTGCTAGCACTCCGGAGGCCGTGCTAGCACCAGGAGGCCGTGCTAGCACCCCGGGAGGCGTGCTAGCACTCCGGGAGGCCGTGCTAGCACCCGGGAGGCCGTGCTAGCACTCCAGGAGGCCGTGCTAGCACCCCAGGAGGCCGTGCTAGCACCCAGGAGGCCGTTAGCACTCCGGAGGCCGTGC